>JAKCPI010031582.1:0-91546 GCA_023213315.1 Euborellia annulipes
TTTTTTAATTAATTAATTAAATGCTTTTATTTAACTTACTCTTTCAAGGTCACCAACTTTATGGCTTTGTTAAGGACACTTCCCGATGAGCTAAGAGGTGTGAAATTTGATATTTAAGAGTCATTTTTGATGACGCAAATTGTGAGTGTTGGTTTTACCAAAATGGACCAAACTAATGTGGTACTTTTATTTGAAACCCTTCGTGAATTAATGTAATTTCAAAAGACTTCCCGATGGGCTAGAGGTGTGAAATGTAATAACTTAGGAGTCATTTTTGATGACGCCACTATATGGTGGTTTTGATCAAAATAGGTCAAACTAATGTGGTACTTTATTTGAAGCCTCACGCAAATAAGGCCCTATTAACTATAGTTTTGAATTTTGATATTTACGAGTCATTTTTTTATGATAATGAATAATTTTTCAATTGAACCAAATCAATACAGGCCAAACTAATGTGGTACTTTATCATATTGATGATTTTTGATAAGACTAAAAGACTAAAAAGCTTAAAATAAAAATAAAATAAAAAAAGATTTTTAAAAAAATGCTTTTATTTAAATTGAACTAAAAAGAGAGAAATAAGAAAGAAATAATTTAATTGTTCTTGTTAAAATTTTTTAATATTTATGACGTAAAATAAAAGCGTGGGGCGGGAGCCTCGGAATCACTTCGAAGCGCCCCACGCTTTTTATTTTTAAGTCAAATATTAAAAAATTTTAACAAAAATTTCAATTAAATTATTTCTCTTATTTCTCTCTTTTTAGTTCAATTTAAATAAAAGCATTTTTTCAAAAATATTTTTTTATTTTATTTTTTTTTTATTTTCTCATCTCTCAACAGAGATTAACTCCAATTATGGAGGAGACATGTTTGAAAATTTTCACAGCAAGTGGGATTTGAACCCGAGTTGTGCAACAACTCTAGATTCATAATCCGCAGCTTATCCGATTAGCCATTTTACTTTGCTAAATTTTAGTATATATCGATCTGGAGACTAATAATGACTTTAAAAATTCAAAAAATTATTGAAACTAAATACTCTCCATTTATGTTGACCTTTCGGTTTTGATTAAAACCATCCTCAGAAATAATACTTTTGATAAAATTTTCACCTGCCTGTTTGTTTCGGGTACCTAGACCCTCCTAAAGTTACTTGATTTCCAATCCATTTTGTCTTTTAATCACATCCACAAAATTTTTCTAGAAAGAATAAAATTTCAAATTTACCAACATTTACGTAAATTCACAAACTCTTTTTTTTCTTATGACCTAGTTCCTAAAAAAAAAAAAAAAAATTAAAAAGTTTCTTTTCCTTACACCTTTTAAGTATATTAATTTTCTTAAAATATCAAATAAATTTTGTATTCCCACTCAAAGTGCCAAGAGAATGTTTGAATTATTAAATAACATTTAGAATAAATTACTCTTTACACTGAAACAACTTGAAGTAAGTTTTCTTTTATTGTTTAATGAAATTTTTGTTAATATTTTTACTTTCTCCTACCTCTATTTATATGTTAATTTATAGAGAGAGAAAGTATTGGATTCATGTCAAAAATTCGATGTCGAGATTTTGATGGATATACACATGGAGGTCCCCTGAATCAAAAAAGTGGTTTTCACGACATGGTCTGTCTGTGGGTCTGTGAACAAAATATATCAAGAACGAAAAGAGCTAGGAGGTTGAAATTTTATATTTAACTTAGGCACCCCCATGGGACGTGACACGAAGATTTTGATCAAAATCGGCCAAAAAGTACTAGTACTTTACTGATGCACTTTTACAGTTTTTTTTTTTTTCGATTTTCTTTAAATTCGCTCCAACCATTTTAATTAAAAATCATAAATCAATTATTTTTTAGATTCTCTTTAAAATGTATATTCTCATTTTGTCATTGAAATCTTCTGAAGGCCACTTTACTCTTGTACTCCATAGAAAAGATAGGAAAAATAGTGCCATGGTAACAAAATAGAAATATTTTCACATATAAATTTTACATCTTGAAAATCGATTATTCCCTACTGTCGGAAACTAAATATAATACATGTCTGCAATACAAAAAATCTGATGTGACAAGCACAGTACATAACTTTCGATTACCGAAGGTAAGAGAAAGTTGTGTGCTGTATGCCAGTCATACCAGATTTTTTTTATTTTAGATATTGGAATTAAAAAAAAAGTCAAATAGAAAAATATTACGAGCTGATTGCGTCATCAAGGAGATCTCATATTTTGTAGAGCCGAATTAATTTCATTAATTTTAAGAACTAGAACAAAAATCCGATCAAACAAAATTAACGGAACCAAACTTTATGGAAAATATTTTGATTTGATCCGGTTTATAATTTAACTTTTGAATAAAGTTACAACTAAAATGTCTAAGAAAACTTAAAATTCTAATTAATATTTAATATAGCTGCAATGAATTCTCACTAATTGCAATTGTAAGAATAGAAAATAAGAGGAGAGGAAAGGGAAGGACGTTAGTAGACGAATCTAGAAATAAAATAAATTTATTTAAGTTTTAAATGGTTTTTTATGGTGCCTCCGTACTAGCCTATTTCAAAATACTATTATAAATTTAAGCATTATAAATAGCTAAAAAATGTGTCTCTATGATTTACCTAACTACAATTTGTACTTATATTATTACGGTGCATAGGCGTAGCCAGGGGGGGGTTGGGGGTTCAACCCCCCCCCCATGGGACTCAAGCCATGACTAGATATTTAATACAAATTATATTTTACATAGGGTAAGAGAAAGTAAAATATAATAATTTACTCTAACTAAAAAAACAAACCAAAATGATTTATAAATACCCTAAAATAATCTTAAATTTTTGAAACAAATTTCTTGATTCCCCCCATCAAAAATTTCTGGCTACGCCAATGTTACGGTGAATGCGAAATTTTTAAACTACCAGTAGAATAATTTGTGCTCTGTAGAGAGAAGGGATTGTTCTCCTAATGGCCTTACCTGACACTTAGAGTGCGTCTTGTGGGGCTTTGCCAAACATGGCGGCTCTACTTATATACCAACACCCCCTGCCCCCACCCCCCACTCCAAGGGCATTTATCAAATTATCAGCCATTTCCTTGTTGACAAGGGGCTAATCCAGTTATCAGCTTAGTCAAGTCGCGAGTCGACATCCCCTTTCCTTCTTCACCTTCTGGTGTTTCCAATTCATTCAAATATTTCCACTTAATATCGATGTAATAAAATTTCGTTTTTTTTTTTTTTTATTATTTAAGCACGTTAATTATCAATTTAATTTAATCAAGAAATCGAATCAAATATTTTATGAAAAAATAATTATATATGTGATAAAATGGTGGATGCAGTCCAAATTAATTTAAATAAATAAAAGCAACTTGTGGTTTTTTTCTTGGACGGAATTTGTTTCAGTTCTGATGATGGCTCTCATGGTGGCCGAAACATGATAGCGCACCTGTTAACCAAAAATAAATATTATTGAAAAATTTAGTGTTTTTAATAATTAAAATAACGACATACTACCTGTCAAATTCCGTCCAAGAAAAAAACCACAAGTTGCTTTTATTTATTTATAATAATTATATATTTTATTGGAAAAAATCTATGGTGATGGTTTTACAGCACACAACTTTCTTTCTCTTTATTTCGCTATTTGAAAGTTGTGTTCAAACCAGATTTTTTGTGTCGAGATATATTTAGCTTACGACAGTATGTTATATTAGAATTCAAGATGTAAATTTTTTTTTAACACTCACACTTTTTTTCCCATTCACAGTCACAGTCACATTCACACAGCCTTTTCGGCAACTCAGGCCATTTAATACTTTGTCTATAACCGTTATATTAATAATATATATATTTGGGGTCCAGACATTTTTATTTAAGACATTTGGTTTACAAATGACTTAAATAAAATAAATAAAATCGGACTGTCTGGAATACGTATATTAGTACACTACTAAGGTTTAAAAACAATTTTATTAACTTTTTTGTTAATAATCTAAAAAAATCTGGTGTGACTGGCGCACAGCACACAACTTTCTCTTACCTTCGGTAATCGAAAGTTGTGTACTGTGCTTGTCACACCAGATTTTTTGTGTCGACATATATTTAGTTCCCGACAGTACGGAACATATGAATTCAGATGTAAAATTTATAAGTATGGGAAAATATTTATATTTTGTTACCATGGCAACCATTTCTCCTATCTTCCCTATGAAATACAAGAGTAAAGTGGTCTTCAGAAGATTTCAATTGCAAAATGAGAATATACATTTGAAAGAGCATCTAAAAAATAATTGATTTTTGAATTTTAAAACAAATCGTTGGAGCAAATTTTGAGAAAATCGAAAAAAACTGAAAAAGTACATCAGTAAAGTACTAGTAATCTTTGGCCGATTTTGATTAAAAGCTTATTTTCCGGTCCCGGGGGTGTTTAACTTAAATATAAAATTTCAACCTCGTAGCTCAATTCCTTCATCCTTAAAATTGAACACACACACCCACCACACCCACCCACCCACCCCACCCACAGACAGACCATGTCGCGAAAACCACTTTTTTGGATTCAGGGGACCTCAAAACGTGAAGATCCATCAAAATCTCGACATCGAATTTTTGACATGAATCCAATACTTTCTCTCTATATATATATTACATATATACATAGGTAAGAGAAAGTAAAAAATTCTTTGTGCCAAAGTTCATCTTGTCCCATGGGGTGGGGCAAGACGGGGTCACTAGTGCATGATGGTCTTTGTTAGTCTAAACACAGAGAACAAAATGCGTAGCTTCATGATCTTCTTCACCTGCACTTGAATTGTATGCCCATTTGTTTGCACTTCCATCCTTCAGTAGACTGAGAATATAAATATCCAAAATAAATACATTCAGGGTCTGAATCTTCTGATGTTGATGAGTGTGAATGTTTCTTTTAAGGTTTTTTGATTTTTTTCAATACCAACAGTTTTCTTTTACTTTCTCTTACCTATGTATATATGTAATATATATATAGAGAGAAAGTATTGGATTCATGTCAAAAATTCGATGTCGAGATTTTGATGGATCTTCACGTTTTGAGGTCCCCTGAATCCAAAAAAGTGGTTTTCGCGACATGGTCTGTCTGTCTGTCTGTCTGTGTGTGTGTCTGTGTGTGTTCAATTTTAAGCATGAAGGAATTGAGCTATGAGGCTGAAATTTTATATTTAAGTTAAACACCCCCCGGGACCGGAAAAATAAGCTTTTAATCAAAATCGGCCAAAGAGTACTAGTACTTTACTGATGTAGTTTTTCAGTTTTTTTCGGATTTTCTCAAAATTCCCCTCCAACGATTTTTTTTAAAATTCAAAAATCAATTATTTTTTAGATGCTCTTTCAAATGTATATTCTCATTTTGCGATTGAAATCTTCTGAACACCACTTTACTCTTGTGTTTCATAGGAAAGATAGGAGAAATGGTTGCCATGATAACAAAATATAAATATTTTCCCATACTTATAAATTTTTATCTGAATTCAAATGGACCGTACTATCGGGAACTAAATATATTTCGACACGAAAAATCTGGTGTGACAAGCACAGTACACAACTTTCGATTACCGAAGGTAAGAGAAAGTTGTGTGCTGTGCGCCAGTCACACCAGATTTTTCTCCTTCTGTTTATTTTTCTGATCTATTTCCACAGTTTTCTTAAACCCCATCTTGCTCCTTAAAAAAGTTCCCCGTTTAATCAATCGTAATATATGCAAACAAACCCTAAAAAACTACAATTTTTCTGGCATATATAGATGTAGTCATATATAAACGTAACTTAACTTATTTGAGCATCAAACAGGAACGATGCAAATAAACTTTCCGACAAAAATAACAGCAAAAATTCCTTGCCTACTGGCACTCTGCCCCCAACTTAGTTAGAGAAGGTCGAAAGGTGAATTTATGCTTGATTTAACTTCAATCCAGAATTTAAAGCTTAACTACTTCATGCCTTCGGCTTTCACTTATTATTTAAGTTAAATCATAAAAGTAAAAATCCTGGTCTATTATTAAATATTATCTTTCTTGTTACTCGATGGCCCTCTATTTACCTTGAATTTAGAAAGCAGCTATAATTTTGATCACACGCCCCTGTTTGTACTACTGGCATAAAATAAAAATTTTTTCTCGCCTTCTATGATTAAACTAAGAAGTAAGCTGTAAACTTATGTAGTGTGAGGGACGATATAAAGTCCCATCCAGAGGTCTACCTGTAGAGGTCTACCTGACTTTAGAGCCCTGCGGGTAGACAACCATTTACGGCCGTCTGTCTATTGAGTTTCCTTAAATTGGACATACCCTCTGCGATTCTTTTATTTGTAGGCAACTCAATAGACAGACCTCCGTAAATGGTTGCCTAAGCGCAGGGCTCTAAAGCCATATAGACCACTGGGTGGGATTTAATTAATCCTTCTGTGAGTAGGGAGACAGTTTTTTTAAAATAAAATTATTTCCATAGGCGGGCCCCCTTGTTTAAATATTTTTTGTCTTTATTTACCCCATAGGCAAGGGGCAGCCACAAGAGGGCTGAGAGCCAGATGTTATTTATTTATTTTGCGCCAAACTACATACAGTGTGTATACACTTTTTTTGTTAGTTGTCATCAAAATTCCAAATAACTGAATAAATAATTGGGTATAAGAGACTTTTTTTTTTTTTTTAAACATTCACACTTTTTTTCTCATTCTCACTCACATTCACACAGTCTTTTCGGCAACTTAGGTCATTTAAGACTTTGACGATAACCGTATGAACTTATCTATATTAGGGTCCAGGCATTCTTATTTAAGCGATTTGGTATCCAAATGGCACGCTAACCTCGTATACCAAGCCCCGAGGGCAAAATATAGATTGCTTGAGGACGAATTAACCGCCTGAGCCAAATTTTATTTTTATAGGAGACTTTGCAGCCAAGGAATTAAATAATAAACTTTTATTTAATTGTTAACCGTCAACGTTTCGGTCGCAAATCACGACCTTCCTAAGGACGATTAATTGTTAGAATACAAGATTAACAGTATTATATTTAATTATCATTGCAAATTATACAATATTTATTTAAGCTATATGTATCAAGAGTGACTTACTCGCCTAGGGCTTCTTACAATCAATGGACCATTGATTAAGGTGCGCGTCTCGGGGTGCTAATTTTGGGAGAGCCAGCTGCCACACTTTTGAAGCTATCGACCTCAAATCTTTTTTTAATTAAAGCTATTAAAAATATCTACAACTTATAGAAGCCCTTTTTTTGATTTTCGAAAAAATAAATTTTTTTTTAGATTAATCGCATTAAATAAAAGATATTTTTAAAAAATTTGTTCTATATCTTATAGATAATTAAATTAGTAATCATTTTGTTAAAAAATAATTAATTTTTTTACTTTCTCTTACCTATGTATATATGTAATATATATATAGAGAGAAAGTATTGGATTCATGTCAAAAATTCGATGTCGAGATTTTGATGGATCTTCACGTTTTGAGGTCCCCTGAATCCAAAAAAGTGGTTTTCGCGACATGGTCTGTCTGTGGGTGGGTGGGTGTGTGTCAAATTTTAAGCATGAAGGAATTGAGCTATGAGGCTGAAATTTTATATTTAAGTTAAACACCCCCTGGACCGGAAAAATAAGCTTTTAATCAAAATCGGCCAAAGAGTACTAGTACTTTACTGATGTACTTTTTCAGTTTTTTTCGATTTTCTCAAAATTCGCTCTAACGATTTTGATTAAAATTCAAAAATCAATTATTTTTTAGATGCTCTTTCAAATGTATATTCTCGTTTTGCCCTCAAAATTGTTTGAAGCACACTTTACTCTTGTGCTTCATAGGAAAGAGGAGAAATGGTTGCCATGGTAACAAAATACAAATATTTTCCCATACTTATAAATTTTACATCTGAATTGGACCCTGTTATGCAATGGTGTGTCAAAGACCAAACATAGAGTTTTGAGAAAATCAACAATAAAGTTTTTTGTTTACATTGGATTCTATATAATTTTTCTTGTCAATTGTGCAAGTAACATTAAATATAAATTTTTTTAGGACATATTTCATAAAAAATACTATTAATTAAAGCATTTGAAACAATATTCCGTGCTTAACTCAATTTTGAATTTTTTGGTCTTTGACACACCATTGCATAACAGGGTCCAATTCAAATATTCCCTACTGCCGGGAACTAAACACATGTCGACACAAAAAATCTGGTGTGACAAGCACAGTACACAACTTTCGATTACCGAAGGTAAGAGAAAGTTGTGTGCTGTGCGCCAGTCACACCAGATTTTTTACCCTTCATTAATTAGCTGGAATCTTTCAAATGAAATGGAATAAATCCCTTGTATTCCTATGGGGAAAACTAACGCCATCTCTTGCCGCTTCGAGTAACTCGGTAGTGAATCGTCTTCTAACGGCTTTTCGAGACGCGCACCTTAAATAAAAGTTTTTTATTTAATTCCTTGGCTGCAAAGTCTCCTAAACCCAATTCAAAGTCTTCAGTCACTTCTCATCACTAGCTGAATAAATAAATAAAGTAAATAAATAAACAAATGTTATCTCTCTACAAAATATAAATATATAGAATAATCTATAAATTTTGTGTTTATATAAAGAGTATAGGGAATATGTGATGTCAGATGTTTGTGAGGTTCCTAAAGGGTAAAATAGAAAAATATGGAGGTGCCGAGGAAACGAAGCCCACCGAAGTCGGGCGGCGCGGCTAGTTTTTATTTGATATTCTTAATTAATATTTACCATTTAACTTTATTATTTGTTAACTAAACTGATTACCATTTTCCCAATCTTATAATCTATCTTTATTATTTTATATTTTTAAAAATTTAGTTCTTGACCTCATGATCTAAAGTTCATTTGTTTGACGCTCAGGTCTTTTTGGCTTCGCTTTAATTCGTCTATTGTGATTTATTTTTTTTAAATTAAACATTTTTTTATTTCACATCTCATTAATATAGTTGCTTTTATTCCTTCATTATGAAATCTTAAAAAAATTAAGCAACAAAAAAAAAGAGAGGAAATTTTTTCTCTTATCTTAATATAATAATTAATATCTTAATGGAAAAGCGATTTTTTTTACCTTTTAAAGCCTCATCAGTCCTGGCTTTAAAAAAGCATTAATTCTCTTTAGAAAATAACCACCTGTTATTTTTTTCCTTTTAAATAGAATTATCAAATTTATTTTTATCTTTAAAGGATTTGAAAGGGATTGATTATATCTTTTTTTTTTTTTTTAACTAATCAATGGTTAGTGATTTGCTGGCGAAATAAGGAAATAGAACACTTGCTTGATTGGCTCGGCTTACAAATTAAGTATAATTGAAATACATTAATAATTACCATACTAACAGGGCCGGCGCAAGCTATTCTGCCGCCCTAGGCAAGATATTTTTTTTGCGCCCCCGCCCCCAAAACTTTAAAAATTGAATTTGCCGCCCCCTCCTTAAAATTTTCCCTGATCTCAAAAATTTTAGGAGGGGGCGGCAAATTCAATTTTTAAGGCGGGGCGGGGCACAAAAAAGGAAATAATAACGCGGAGCAACGGGAATTGCTGCGCCGGTATGGTATTATTAATATATAAGCCGAAGTAAATCACTAACCATTGATTAGTTAAAAAAAAAGATATAATCAATCCCTTTCAAATAAAACAAAATAAAGGAATGATAATTCTATTTAAAGGAAAAATAACAGGTGATTATTTTCTAAAGAGAATTAATGCTTTTAAAAAGCATGTGAGCCAAGACTTTTCAAGATGATAATTATATTAAGATAGAGAAAAATTTCACTCTCTTTTTTTGTTGCTTAATTTTTTAAATTTCATGAAAGGAATAAAAGCAACTATGTGGATTATTGAAATAAAAAATGTTTAATCACAATGAATTAAAGCGAAACCAAAGACGTCAAACAAATGAGCTTTAGATCGTAGTCAAATTAAATTTTACAAAATATAAATAATAAAGATAGATTAAGATTGGAAAATAATCAGTAACAAATAATAAAGCAAATGGTAAATGGTATGAATTAGAATATCAAATAAAAACTAGCCATATTTCCACTAAACTTTCCATATTTTTATTTTGCTTTAAGTCGCAAACACATATTTATACTCTTTATATAAACACAAAATTTATAGATTATTCTATTTATATTTTGTAAGAGAGGTGCTTATTTGTTTATTTTAAATTTTTTTTTATTTACATTTCAGCTAGTGATGAAGTGATGAAGACTGTGCGACTTTGCAGCCAGGAATTAAATAAAAAACTTTTAAGGTGCGCGTCTCCTGAAACTTTGAATTGGGTTTAGGAGACTTTGCAGCCAAGGAATTAAATAAAAAACTTTTACAGGTGCGTCTCGAAAAGCGTTAGACGATTCACTACCGAGTTACTCGAAGCGGCAGAGATGGCATTAATTTTATACAAGTTTATTCCATTTCATTTGAAGATTCCAGCTAATTGAAGGGTAAAAATCTGGTGTGACTGGCGCACAGCACACAACTTTCTCTTACCTTCGGTAATCGGATTACGTTGCTGTCACACCAGATTTTTTGTGTCGTTATTCCCGGCAGTAGAAAAAGAGGAGATATTTGAATTGGACCCTGTTATGCAATGGTGTGTCAAGACCAAAAAATTCAAATTAGCGACTGGTGAAAAATTTTGGAATATTGTTCAAATATAGTATTTTTTATGAAGTATTGTCTAAAAAAATTTATATTTAATGTTACTACACAATTAATTGAAAAAGTATATAAGTCCAATGTAAATAAAAAACTTTATTGTTGATTTTCTCAAAACTCTATGTTTGATCTTTGACACCATTGCCCAGTCAGATGTAAAACTAAGTATGGAAAATATTTATTGTTTGTTACCGCGTAGTACAACCGATTTCTCTTTCCTATGAAGCACAAAAAGGTAAGTGCTTTGAAAATTATACATTTGAAAACATCTAAAAAACTTAATTGATTTTTGAATTTTAATCAAAATCGTTAGAGCGAGAATTTTGAAAATCGAAAAAACTGAAAAAGCATCTAAAGTACTAATACTCTGTCCGATTAAAGCAATTTTTTCGTGTCCGAAAGAAAATTTCAGCCTCATAGCTCAATTCCTTCATGCTTTATTTTTGCCGCCCCACGCATAAAAAACACTTTTTTTTTAATTTTCTAGAGTTTCAAAACATTGAATCCATCAAAATCTCGACATCCGCGACATGAGTCAATACTCTCTTCTATATATATATTACATATATACATAGGTAAGAAAAGTAAAAATTAATTATTTTAACAAAATGTTACTAATTTAATTATCTATAAGATATAGAACAAATTTTTTAAAAATATCTTTATTTAACGTTAATCTAAAAAAAAATTTATTTTCAGAGGAAGCTTCTATAAGTTGTAGATATTTTAATAGCTTGAATTAGAAGTCGATAGCTTCAAAAGTGTGGCAATGCTCTCCCAAAATTAGCACCCCGAAAGACGCGCATAATCAATGGTCATTGTTGTAAGCCCTAGGCGAGAAATAGCGATATATAGCTTAAATAAATATTGTATAATTTGCAATGATGTATTAATCTTGTATTCTAACAATTCGTCCTTAAGAGGTCGGCGTTTACAGTTTCAATCACTCGATTGAAAAATTTTTATTTAAAAACGGAAAATAACTGATAATATTTATAAAATATCATCATGTTTCCTTGTTAAAATCAAGAACAATTTTTTACTTACTTTCATTTACTTAATTTATATATTTCTTGATCATGTTAGAAATATTTTGATGAATCGAGAAAAAAATTTAAAGTATAACTTCCTATAGCCTCCAAAAACTATTTATGAATAGCCTTTTCGTTAATAGCCAGCTCTCTATTCCAACTATTTACTGACTAGTAAAAAAAAAATTTAATATTCATCTCGAGATAATTAAAGAATGTGAATTGTAGAAAAAATGCCTAAAAGATATTGATAATAAAAAGATAAAATAAAACCGCGTAAGTGGTCTCAATTTTTTCATCTCTTTAAGTTAATGAATTTTTTGTCAGTTAAAAAATTAATTTTATTATTTATTCTAAATTTAAATTATAATATTTGGCTTGAATGACAACCAAATAACTAATCATTTACTAATGGATTAATCGTTTCAATGCAAGCAGGCATAGGCCTACTAGCAGTGGCGTCATTTAAACTTTTTCTTGGGGGGGGGGGGGGCAAATTTTTTGCTTGGAAGAGGGGGAGGCAAACATTTTTTTTTTCATAAAATTTACTTACAAATAGGTACTCAAATTTGGCCAAAAGTTATTTAATTAAATTAATTGTTTAATTTTGTACAGTTTATGTACTTGTAAATATATTTTATTTAGAATAATATAAAATTTTATAAAAATCAGAGCCGTTGTGGTGGGGGGGGGGGCAAATGCCCCCTGCTCCCCTCCAAATGACGCCACTGCCTACTAGGTCTTATAAATTAATCGAAAAAACCATAAGTGCTTTAGATCGTTTAGGTTGCTTCCTTCAAGAAACCAAACAAACTTTATAATGCAGGCATTGGTATCTCAAAAAAGATCATTACTTTCTATATTTCAAATCTTTTATATTGATAAAGTTTTAAATGTTTTAAAACATGTATATTTATTTTTATTATGATTTAAAAGATTAATAAATCTCAGCTGTGGGTGTTTGTTCGCAATAATTAAGGTCTCAACCTTGAATGAGGGAAGAAAAATAAAAATTTCCCCGGCTGATAATATAATAATAATAATAATCCTTGGCGTTTGCATGAGCGTAAAAGGTCACACACCTAATCCCTTTGGCAGAGAGCCACTCTACTGCATTCCAGGTGTGCAGGTCGGGTCATATGCTCAAGTCTTGAAGTCATGAAGACAACTTTTTAACGATTTTATAATTATAAATGTGTTTTACTATAATTTATTCGCCTTGTTTAAGAAAGTAAAAAAAAAAAATAGATAAATTATGATGTTTAAAATCCAATTGAAAAAAAAAATGTAAAACGAAAGGCTAATTAATTGCCCTTAAATATATTTAAAAATTGAATATTCATGTCATGATTATTTTTGAATAATTTATATATTAGATTAAGTTGTCAACTTGTTTTGGTGTTATGAAATCTCATCTTTCTTTTTCAGGCTGAATGAAATGAAATAAGTCTTGTTCGCACGCAGCCATTGTGCTTTTTCTCTTCCTGTTCGGCTGGCATGAATGAGATCCGTGTCAAATGCATCGTGTATCCTTGAATTGAATTCCAATTCACTTCTTTTTCTGCCTAATTATATTTTGAAGGGTTTGCTTATTTAATAATAAATAAAAAAAATCTTCATTCCTTCTTCCAATGGGCTTAGTCAGAGGTATCAGAGTTTAAATTTCATTAGATTTCAAACATATTTATTTCTCAGTTAAAACCAGAGGCAAATTTTTTCTCATAAATGGATATTTCTTTCGCTTGAAGATTAGAATCTTCCTTATATAATAATGAAAGAATAAACGTCATTTATTTATATTGTCATTGATAAAAATTGATGAATAACTTAACGAACTGAAGAAAGTTAATAAAAAAACAAGTGAAAAGAGTACATAAAAAAAAATGTCATTTAGCTACTGAGCTGAAAAAACAATCCCTGAACTGTTTGAAATATTTTAAGAATAATTGGAATAAGTCGGCTATTCTAAGGGTTTGTTCAAAAAATCGAAATTGAATTAATTCAAAACAAATATAAAATTCAAGGAATAGTCAGTCAGATTGGTAGGTCAGAGAGGTAAACAATCTAACCAATTATTTTTTCTATATTTTACCTCTAAATTATTTAAGATTCTAAAATCTACAATTTTTTTTTTTTTTTTAATTAAACAAATGAAAATATTATTTTTGAGAAGAAGAGTAATAATAGGAGGACCAATTTAGTTTTATAGACGAGCTAAAAACAACAATGTTCTCCTGAGAGAGAAGAATAGAGGTTTGTGTATAAAGACACCTCGAAATATCCGCAGGGCCAGGGGGCCCTTTGACGACTTATCTCCCCTACTCCAATACCAACGCGGGGACAAATTATTATTGTCTCTAACCCGTTTCAAATCTGCATGTGACCGACTCCTAGAAATAAAACTAAAATACTTCCCAGGGTGAAAATAAATGGAAATCTATGCTGTTTTCTTTTTTCTATTTGCTACGGTGGAGAAACGAATATTTTTTAACCTTCACCTTTATTACAGTTTTAATTTATCTTAAATTTGCAAAGTTTATATTGCAATAATAATAAATAGTCAATAGGAGTCTGTTTCTCACTCCAGACATATTAATTATAATTAATAAAGTCTAAAAACAATTTTTGACGTGACATACAATGCATGTATAGGGGCCAGTTAGGGATGTAAGAAAAAGTTGGATAAAAACACATTAAAAATTGCTCATATCGGCTCGAATATACTTTTAGAAAGAATGATTTACTATTTATTTTTTTCCTATTATTTCATTTTACCGCGTGAGAGCGTTCGGCGGAAAATTCTTTATTCGAAGGTTTAAATCATTGTATATTCCGAACGGCTAAACAGATCAGACTAAATGTGATGTCACGGATAGCCATCGATATTATTGTATTTAAAATTATATAAATAAATTATTATTGTTATTTTTATTTTATTGATTAAAAATAAATAAATGTTAGGTTTAAAGACTTATATTTCGTTTAAAAATAACCCTTTTGATCTTTCACCTGGAAGATTCGATATTATGCAAAAATAAGTGAAAATGTAATTTTTTTGTTAAATCACATTTCGATTAGCCCGTTAACAAATAAAAATCTGGTATGACTGGTCGCACAGCACACAGTTTTCTCTTACCTTCGGTATTTGAAAGTTGTATTCTGTGCTTCTCATTCCAGATTTTTTGAGTCTACTTATATATATTATATTATTTATTTAAGAAAATTCTAATTAATATTACAATCATCCTCAAAAACCTTTCAGGACATATAAATAGAACAAATAACATAAATATAGTAACATTATATACATATCCGCCTCTCTATAATCTGGTGAAATTATCATTTCCCCTATAAATATACTGTAAATAAACCTCAAATTTTAATAATAGCATTTGGATTTAATAACTTGAAATGATGGTGAACAATTAATTAATTAACTGTTCATTTAAAAAAATAAAAACAAAAGGGAAATTTAGAGAAAGCATTATGATCAAACATGGCAAAATACCTTTATATAGCACCATAGATAATACTACTTCCGATAAGCTCATAACAATATTTTATTTATTATTATACAAAGTGAAACTCTCTCAGAATTCCTGTGTTTCGATCTTAGTAAAAATGTATTAATTATTCATTATAAAAGGCAATAAGCATTTTATAATCTTTGAAAGAACAACAGATATAGTATAAATGTATTATCATAAAATTATATATTAAAAGGATGCGATGCGCGCAACCTGAAGAAGAAAGCCGAAAGCTATTCATGTCCTAACAAGGAGGAAAAAGAATTTTATATTCTGTAACTAAGAAATTAATAACAGGTGTAGTATGATAAAAACAAAAACAATAAAAGAATAATAAAGGTGTAATATCCGGGTTAAAAGGGTGTTGCGAAATTTTTTATTCATCTCATTAATTTCATTAATAAAAAATAAAATAAAAAAAATAGAGATGAAAAAATAAATCCGAAAAGTCAATGTTTTAATCAATTTAAATAAAAAATTTCAAATTCATCGAAAAGAATTATGCACTCTGCAATAAATACATCTGCCATCGAATGTTTGTCAGATGTAATTGAAGATATATGAAAATTTTAAAAAATTTTAATTTAAAAAGAAACATAAAAAAGCTCCTCTGACTTCCAGACAACTCATGATAACAATATTTATCATCATACTATAATATAAAGCGCTAGCGGCTAACTTCCTGTCCCTGTGTGTATGTGCCCATCAGGGCACGGATTGGCCAGAATAAAAGGAAGTTGAGTCAAAGAGGGAATTTAAAACTAAGTCAGAGAGGGAAATTTAAAACTAAGTCAGAGAGAGAAATTTAAAACTTTAAAATTTTGCAAATGCTCGCCGAATGAGGCGAAGTGAGCAAGAATAAATTTGATTGCCGAAGGCGAGCAAGGGAGAGGGGGCGCAGCGCCGAAGGCGGGCTTTTCCACTTGAATTATATTCGGAATATAAGTTATTTTGCCTTAAAATTTAATTCTCAATTTAAAATTATAATAGGAAAAATTTTTTTGTAAACATTTTCCGATGAATTTTTTAATTCCTTCCTCTGTTGCTCTCTAGTTTTTATGAATTTCTCTCCGAATGTTTATCTTACAATCGGAATTCGAATAGAAATTGGCCAAATGTCTAGGAGTATTAATTTAATGAACTTTTTCAATTGGGCATGATTAAAAAAAGAGAGGACGACGTGCGTCCTTTTCCGTGTTTTGCGCCCCTTCTGAGAGGAGATCCCTTCATCCCTTCACGTGTACATTGCACATGCATAGTGTACATATGGCATCTGCAGGGCAGAGAGACCAGACGCCGGGGAGAAGATATTGGATTACACAGTTGCACATACAAGGCGACCAATTCATTAGGCCCGATGTCGCTTGGCACAAGTAATCAGGTTATATAGTAGGCAACCCTGTTGGCCCTTGGGTCCTTCCGGGCCGCTCTAGAGAAAACAAATGGCCCGCTCTATTCATTAGTGCAAGTGCTTCATTTGAAGGGGTGGAAGAACCATCTAATAAAAAGCAGCCCTTCTAAACCAAACCGAGAACAAACTTGTCAACCCCATGAATCAAAACTTCTTCCTCTTTCTTTGTGACTTCTCAGATATTTAAGAATTGAAAACATAAAATACACTTTTTAGGAATTCTATAATTATAAGGCCTAAATATTATATCAAGCAAAAAAAAAAAAAAAAAGTGAAATTATGGTCATAGCAGTAGTTTTGGAACTAACACTCTTCGAAAAAAAAAATTTTAAGAATACACTGGAGACCTAGAGGTATGCCACGGAGTGAACCTCGAATCCAGAGGATGCGATAAGGGTAATTAAACACAAACTCCGCTAGTAAATATTTAAATATTAAACGATAAATTGATGAGTTCACATATGCCCCGCCTGCCGAGAATCATAGTGCGAAAGTCCGAAATTCAACAATTTGAGAGAAAAGGCGTTTGAAAGTTTTAGAAACATATACGGAGTACATTTAAATAGCCGAGCAACAAATGAATAGGCCAGAATCAATAGCAAAGAATGGAAATATATTTTCGCCACTTTGGCACTCAAAATGAAGGCATTTTAACAAATAAGTCATAACGATGATTTCATAAAGAAAGTCAGTGGTAGGCTTTTGTAAAATTTATTAAATCTATAAATTTCAACATCATTTAATTTGGCTAAGGCCTAATCCCTGGTAGCTTCAAATACCAAAAAAATAATATCATGGACAAGGAAGAGAGGAGTTAAATGTAATAAGTAACTTAATTTTTAAAAATGGTTTTGGTTATAATTTTAATAATAGACAACATCATTAGTTAGAATGAATTTATTCTTATGGGAAAATATAAATAATCAAAGTTTTTCCCACTTAAAGAAAGTAATTGTATTTTTTTTTAAAGATAATAATAATCTTCTGCTTTAAAAAATAAAATTCTAACAGTAGGTTAGCTTAGTAACAAAAAATGTAATAATTAAAAAACGATTAAATTGGCAAATTAGTTTTTTGCCTCCGGGCTTGGCGTAGTTGGTAAAGCATCTAACTTGTATACCAAGGGTCGGGGGTTCGGATCCCAGGCAGTCCGATGATTTTATTTAAGCCATTTGGATACCAAATGGCTTAAATAAGAATCCCTGGACCCCCAATAGGTATTATAAATAATAACGGTTATCGTTTAAGTCTTATATAGCCTGAGTTGCCGAGAAAACTGTGTGAATGTGTGTGGGAGTCTGTGTGAATGAGAAAAAAAGTGAGTGTTAAAAAAAAAAAAATAGTTTTTTAAAAAGTGAATCTATCATAACTATATATAAAGCGCTAACCGCTGACTTCCTGTCCCTGTGTGTATGTGCCTGTTCTCTCCCTGAATGGCTCGTGTTAGAGGAAGTGGAGCGGAAGAGGGCCGAAGGCGGGTTTTACCACTTGTTTATAAATAAAAAGAATAAATAGCGTGTTTACTAATAGTCGACTTGACTATATATTATATTACAAAAAATTGCATGCTCTGCACAAATGGAATTAATGAAATTTTTTTTCAATGAAATCTTTAATGAATGAATGAATAAATAAAAAAATTTAATTATCAGAAACGCCATTCAGAAAATTATTCTATTGAACAAAAGAATACATCATACAGGTAGTAAATGATTCTTAATCTTTATCTACTAAAGGCTACTTATGTCATTTTCTATTGTTTGATCTTTATCTAATAATCAAAATTATTAAAGTCGATGTTGAGGAAATAGAAAATAAAAAAGTACATTAGTAAAATACTAGTATTTCTTATTGAAAAGCTTCCAGACCAGAGTACATAGCTTATATACCAGTTTGAGCTTCGTTTTGGTTTATTAGTTACAACACACCATTTCGAAATTTCGAACATTAACGGCAATATAAGAATTTTTTTTATGATACACATGACAAATTTCTAATCCTTTAGATTTCTAAGTTAACGTGTTCGCAAACACCCACAATCTAATTAGATTTAAACTATTAACCATGGTTTCTAGTTGAAACAATGTATTTAAGAGAAATTTTTAACTAGGTTATAAGCTCCAATGATTTATTAAAACATTTATAACATGTTAAAAATATTAATTTCTAATAAATCAATGAAACTTATGAACTAGTGTTTTAAATTTCTCATAAATAATTTCAAAAATTAAGGTCGGTATGGACGATAATAATCAAAATTGTGAGGTCAAATTTTTTAACCACACTGATTAAGAAAGAGGCCGACACACGCGGGTGTGTGAGGTTCCTATTTGAAAATACTAAGTATCAATAAGGGAAACCCGCCGAAAGCGGGCAGCGCAGCTAGTCATTTTTCACTAATTTGTTCCATTGGGAGGCTATATTTTGAATTTTATTTGGTGCTTCACTTATCACTACTCCCACTCTACTGAAGACTCTTTGACTTTACTATTGTATATAAAGCAAATTTTGTCCCATTGATATATACTTAGACTCGATTCCTGACTGATGCTCCACCCCTTTTATCAAGTGTCCAACCAGAGATTAGCCTAACACCTAGAGCCTCTGAAAGAGAGAGAGAGAGAGAGGGAGGGGGAGGGAGAGACGGAAGACTGTAGCCTACTAATAAATAATTGGCAACAATCCAGATTATTTCAATTAGAAAGTATCTCTAGATCTATATAATAAAAACATAATATTAAATTGGGAATTTAAAGGAAAATCTCTGTATATATACCGATTGGTAAGGGAAAGAAAAAAATCTGGTGTGACTGGCGCACAGCACACAACTTTCTCTTACCTTCGGTAATCGAAAGTTGTGTACTGTGCTTGTCACACCAGATTTTTTGTGTCGACATGTATTTAGTTCCCGGCAGTAGGGAATATTTGAATTCAGATGTAAAATTTATAAGTATGGGAAAATATTTATATTTTGTTACCATGGCAACCATTTCTCCTATCCTTCCCTATGAAGCACAAGAGTAAAGTGTGCTTCAAACAATTTTGAGGGCAAAACGAGAATATACATTTGAAAGAGCATCTAAAAAATAATTGATTTTTGAATTTTAATCAAAATCGTTAGAGCGAATTTTGAGAAAATCGAAAAAAACTGAAAAAGTACATCAGTAAAGTACTAGTACTCTTTGGCCGATTTTGATTAAAAGCTTATTTTTCCGGTCCCGGGGGGTGTTTAACTTAAATATAAAATTTCAGCCTCATAGCTCAATTCCTTCATGCTTAAAATTTGACACACCCACACACCCACCCACCCACCCACCCACCCACACACCCACAGACAGACCATGTCGCGAAAACCACTTTTTTGGATTCAGGGGACCTCAAAACGTGAAGATCCATCAAAATCTCGACATCGAATTTTTGACATGAATCCAATACTTTCTCTCTATATATATATTACATATATACATAGGTAAGAGAAAGTAAAAATCAAATTGACAGATATTTCGAACTTTTGTTTATTAATTTAATTAATTAGTTTTTATTAATTACCGATATTAATTTTATTAATACTGAATTTAATTAGAATCCAATTATTCCAAGAAGTTATAAAAAATGTTTCTTCGTGGTTCCCTCATTAATTTCGATATTTTAAAGTGCTGTCTTTGTGTTTTTTTTTTTTTTTTTTTCTTTTTTTGATCGTGTGGCAAATGCACAATCACGCTTTGCTCTTCTTGACTTTATACACGCACTTGGGGCATGAGTCACGTTCGTTGCCCGGCAAATCGAATCACGTTTCGGATTTGTCAATTTGTCCTAATTGGGTTTCGCATCTCCCTGTGTGCTAGCAATAAAATGACGTACGTCGCCCTCACATCTAGCATCCAACCCCATAAAATACACACACTCTGCTGGATATATTAAAGAGGCAAATATAAATAAATAGATTGCAGGCCACCTACCCATAGGGTGGCAGAGGTTCAGAAAAACTGAAAGTATACTTTTATTTTATAATCTATTTGACTTCAAAGAACGTATATATCAAACTCAATCACAAAGCCAGTAGAATTTGGAAACTTGGTTGACTACAAACCCGAAAACAAACCACAACCACCATCAGATAATATCATAATCATCAACTTTTGAAAATGAGTTTAAAAGAAGGATTCGCATACTATAGGCCACTGCATATTTATATATACTTTTTGTATGAACCACTATATATATATATCCACCTAAGCAACATTAACAATTTATCGTCCTAAGGATGAGAATGATGCGATCCCGAAACGGCGACTAATTTTTTTTTTTTTTATTCTTTGCTGGCTACCTTCACCGTCCTGCTCCGGCCTATTTTGTTATAGAACAACTTTTGATACTTATTCAAGTTCAAATGCCTTGTTAATACAGTAAAAATAATTTTTCACTTTGTCTTCGTGTTTGGTCTTTATTTAATATTTATATTAGGACTATGTTTTAAATTAATTACTGGTATCTGTGTTCAGTATAAAAATTTTTGTAAGATTTTATCCTAACTACTTGTTAATAATAAATTCCCTGAAAGGAAAGGTCATGCATCATTCCTCGACACTCTGCATACTGTATAAGTAATATACTAATGTAATATTTTATTTACTTGTACAGTATATTAAAAACAAGTTTTCTTCATTTTGAACCTTGACTCGAAAGTACAAATTTAATTTTTTTTCTCATGGTACGGAAGATGAGTTGGGCAATATTTTAAATAAATATCATAAAAGGTGAGTGAATTACGAATGTATAGAGGAACTTGGTCTCATCTATTAACTTTTCCCAAACTGGATAAACTTTTATTTCTATGAAATTGAAATATTATAAGTTTTGATTTATTTTATAAAATTTTTGGCTGCGGAGATTTGAAAAAAAGATATATTTATTTAGGTTAGAATAACCATACCGTGTATTACGATACACGACCAATATATCTGTTATTGTGTGACAAATACTAAAATTTGAGGAATAATAATGTTTATGTCCTGAGAAGTAATCGTCCGAGGTTTTTTCAGTTGTTAATATCAAGTAAAGTTTCAGAATCTAATAATTACTTGAAATTAACAACTGGACTATACCTCGGGTAATGTGGGATGACTTCTTTCCAACCCATAAACATGATTATTATTATTATTATTGTTAGTGTTGGTCACAAAATAACATATATTTGTCGTGTATTTAAAAATATAAGGCAAATTTTATACTCTATGACTAAAAAGGCCAGAGGGAAAATAAATTTAAAAAAATCTTATTCGTCTTTCAATTCAAAAGGGGAGAGGAAACGGAAAAAATGCTGTGGAAGGGAGCAGGGGGAAATTTGCCCCCCCCAAGAAAAAAGTTGAAATGACACCACTGGGAAAAAGAGCTCTTACAGACAGAATATCTCTCAAGACTTTTTGGTAAAACCTAAGGTCCAAAATTATTTTTAAAAAAGGCCATTACTATGCCATTACTATTATTTAAAGATTATACCTGTTTCCCATAAAAAATTCGATTGAAAAAAGTTAATTTAAAATTTTTTTTTTATTTCATAAATAAAGGAACTCTAACTATTAGAATAACTATTCACCCACAAATTTGTATACAAGTTCACCACATAAGCAATTTTCTAAGGCTCATAAAATTTACCGCACATAAAGAAAATACTTTCTTTTCTATGAATAAATAGTCTTCATAATAATAATAAATAAATCAAAAAGTCTATTTTAAAGTTAATTAATGAAAAATAACATAAAGGGTGCATTGACATTTTTAATTTATTAAGTTAGATATATAAAATGGCATTTTATGATATGTAAAAAGTGACATAGTGTAGCATAGGCGTAGCCACGGGGGGATTTGGGGGTTCAAACCCCCCCCATTGGACCCAAGTCATGACTAGATATTTAAGGTCTATAATACAAACAATATTTTCTCTCTCTATATATTTCATATATAGGGTAAGAGAAAGTAAAAAAATATAATAATTTTCTCTAGTTTAAAAAAAAAAAAAATAAAATAAAAAATTTTATTAAAGGAAACACAAAAAATTCAAGAAAATTCAGAATTTTCCCATTTAAAAAGAATTTTTTTTTTTTTTTTTTTTTTTAAACATTCACACTTTTTTCTCATTCACACTCACACACACATTCACACAGTCTTTTCGGCAACTCAGGCCATTTAAGTCTTTAGACGATAACCGTTGTAATGAATATATCTATTGTGGGTTCAGGCATTTCTATTTAAGCCATCTGGTATCCAAATGGCTTAAATAAAATCATCGGACTGCCTGGGTCCGAACCCGCGACGTTTGGTATAGGAGGGAGGCACGCTACCTACTACGCCAAACTCGGGGGCATTTAAAAAGAATTGATTTTGTCTTGCTTTATAAAAAATTAAAGCCTGCTAAAATTGATTAAATCCCTCAAATGAAAAATAATAAAAATTATTATATAATTAAATTTTTTATTTTTTTTTTTTTAAAGAGATCTGACAACTTGTGAGATAGAGCTAGGATCAAGAGAAACAAAACAGGCAGAAAACTCGGCTATTATAGGGATAATATATAAAATTCTTTAAAATGTGAGGGTTGCATTTTTTTTTTGCCTGAAACGAGATGAATGAAAAAAATTGGGGCACCTAATTAAGAAAGGGCGGGGCCGAGCCAATCCGAAGGGGGTCCAGGAGGGCGGATTAGCTAGTCATATATTTCATTAGACGCCCTATACTGTCCTATTAGTCGGGGGGGGGGGGGAATCATCCTGAACCCCCCCCATCGGAAATTTCGGCTTCGCCTATGTAGTGTAGTATCTATTAGTTTAGATTTTCAAAAAATGTAAATTAGCCAGATCAATACCCTCAAAATTATATGTATTTGAATATTTATTAATGTTTTTTGATTTAATAAAAAAAAAAATTTATTTTATCGATTTAGGATGTCCAGTGTGCGCAAAAATATTGCTAAATTTCGAAAAAATATTCCATGTCACTATGCAAATTAAATGAAATTATGACCGATCGAGATCCAAATTATAGAGCTTACTAAAATATATGTAGATTTAGGTAATTTAAAAAATCTAATAACGATAAAGAATTCGCAAGAGATACAATATGTTAATTTTATTTCTATATTTTGAGGTGCTTAATATATAAAACACCTTTATTACATAAAAATGACCATATATCAAGGATAATTGGAACAAATTAGGGTATCTTAGGCGAGATTTTATTTAGTCACTCAACGGGTGGTCGTCCAGATGATGACAACACCCCGAGGCCGGATGAAATTTTATTTCTCTGCACGGTCCATTTATTATCATTCATTGAATAATTCAGAGCAGAGCGCCTTAAGGGGGCGATGAAGATTTGCTTGCTTAGAAATTGTACTGTGGAATGGAATCAATCAAAGTTGAGAATTGGTCGGTTAATAGACACGCGTGCATGTCACGCGAGTGGGAGCACCACGCCCGTCAATTGCACGCCAGCATCTGAGAGATTTATGTCGTCTGTCGGGTAGAAGTACGGTACCTGTGTTTAGGACCACCCATGGGATTAGTTAGACAGACATCATCGCATTCAAACCCGAAAATGAATTATCCATAGAACGAGGTCATTGCGTTGGGAATATTATCTATGAGATGATGAACTGCTAATACTTTGAAGCTGTCGGCTTTGCCTCCCCTTTTTTTTTGTCTTTCAGCAATTGAAGCCATATAGACATTAAAATAAATTATTTGATGATAGATGGGTTGATGGAGGAAAGAAATTATTATCTACTTATATCATCTCATTAAATTTATATTGTTGAAATAAAAATTGAACATTGTCTGTAATTCCAAGCTCACATTAGAAAGTTTAATATTATTTCTTTCCCTAAATTAATGGGCTACCCCAAACGAGCGTTTGACAAATAAATTAAATCCAAAATGATTTTTTATTTACACATCAGATAAAATATTTAAAAATGTTAATTAGTTTTTTATAACACTTTATTTTTATTTAATATAGCATATAGCCTACCCACTAAGCCAGGCATGTCCCACACTCAGTCCGCCAATACATAGATTGCGGCCCGCCGCTTTTGAAAAAAAAAATATTGAATCGAATAAATACAAAATATAATCTAACAATCGTATTATATTAATTTTTTGAACAGTACAAACATGCGGCCCCAACAAAATAGATCATGCGACTCGCAATAACGTATGAGTTTGACATGCCTGTTCTAAGCAATTAAGACGTCAATGCATCGACTCACCCCAAAGGTTCAGTCCCCTTAACATTCAAATCCCCCCCCCCCCCCTTTAGAATTCACCAGTGGTCGTGGAGTCATAAATAAATGAATAGGATTTTTTTGGATATTGGAAAAACTAGCCTTGCAGTGTGAGTTGAAAGTGATGCCTACCCATCAGGAGCTGACCATTGATTTATAATAAATTTTTACTTTCTATTATTTTATTAATAATACTAGTTTAATATTTTTTTTGGGACTAAGTTCTTTAACGCGGCTTATGCAGGGTAGAATTGGGAGAAAATGTAACGTAACTCAAACCCATTCCTAACAAAAATGCGTTCCCAGCGCCCGAGCCACGGGGAGGAAGGCGAGAGATTAGCTGAAGTCTTGGCGTCTTCTCTTTATTTCCTTCTATCTACCATAGAGTGGAAAATTGCCCGCCTAAGGCGGGCTTTTTACGTCTATTTAAATAAATTCATATTAAATTATATTCTGAGTTGAGAGAAAAGGCGTGAGGAACTTCGCTCCTGCCGGGGTCCTACGACCCAACATGTTTGCTTTTTTTTTTTTAATCTCAATTTAATTATTTCGAGAGAGTTCTTCAGCATTTATTTCAAATTATATATAACAATTTCTTATTGATCGATGTTCAAATCCAAATATTTTTAAAGGTATTTACATTGACGCTATCTTTAAATTATTGGGCCCAAAAGAAATTATATTTAAATTATCAGGAGATTCAGGGCTGCTGACATAGGGAGACTTTTCAATTTCACAAAAAACATTACAATTGCGTAAAAGGTTGCGGTATGTATTTTTTTAACTTATGTAAAAATATTAATGGGCTATATATAATAACTTATTGAACTTTAATTTCTTTTCTTTTTTAAATTCTATATGCCCTCGGGCTTGGTGTAGTGTTAGCGTGCTAACCTCGTATACTAAACGTCGCGGGTTCGGACTACCGAGGCAGTCCGATGATTTTATTTAAGCCCAATTTGATTACCAAATAGGCTTGAATAAGAATGCCTTGACCCGCAGTAGCGTAAGCCAGGATTTCTGCTTGGGGGGGGGGGGCCCAAAAGTTTTTTAAACCCCCCCTTTTCTCTAAAGTGGAGAATTTTTTTTAGATAATATAATAATTATAAATAAAAAACAAATAAAAAAAATTTATTTTTTCTTGAAATAAAAAATAATTTTAATAACAAAATTCGTAAATATTAGTTTTATTTTATTTGAAAATCCTATCTGGATCCCTTCGATTATTTACCCGAGGTGCTTTCATGTACGAAGACACACACCTCAAACCCAACCGTCCTCTGGCCGTAACCATCTACTTGGCACCCCGTGAAGTTGACGACCTTTTCTATCTCTAACTCCTCCTCTACTTTCGTCTCTACTAGAGAACTAATCCTTGTTTCTGGTTCCAACCGGCTCCTTTTATCCAACCTCTTCTATGCTATGGAGGATGTCCTAGTTGAGGAGAGGGAGCCCTCGGGGGCATGGCGTAGAGGTTAGCGTGCTAACCTCATATGTCAAACGTCGCGGGTTCGGACCCCAGAGAAACTGATGACGGCTTAAGCCAATTGGATACCAAATGGCTTAAATAAAAATGCCTGGACCCCATATATGTATATTTATTTAATAACGGATATCGTTTAAAGTCTTATATGGCCTGAGTTGCCGAAAAGACTGTGTGAATGAGTGTGTGAGTGTGAGTGTGAATGAGAAAAAAAAGTGTGAATGTTTTTATAAAAATAAAAAAAAAATAATAGTTGAGGAGGACTCCCCAGCACCGGCGTATAGCCTAATTCTTTCGAAGAATGCATCACTGAGAGGAATCTTTTTACGTCCCTTCCACAGGACGGGATGTCACAGCAACTCCCTCTCCTCGTAGAGTTGCCTGAGGGCTATTGTGGTGAGATCCTATATTCCAATCCAGGCTTGCTTGAGGATTTGTTTACATTAAATAAATATTTTTATTTAATGAAAAATCCTGCATGCCAAGGGTTTGAACAGGGATCTTCTTTGCAGAAGCTGACACCCTAGCTCACTACACCAGCGAGCCCTCTTTTCGTAAATATTAGGGATTTTTTTCAATTATTTATGTTTTTTTTTTATATTTTAGAATTTAGGAGAGTTAATAAAATAATTATTTACAAAAAAAAATCATTAGAGAAAACAAATAGAGTATTTTTGCTTGTTTTGAGATAGGCTTGGGGGCCCGGCCCGCCCCGGGCCCCCCCCTGAATACGCCACTGTTTTTTGACCCTATATATGTATATTCTAAATCAATAATGGTTATCGTAAATGTCTTATATGGCCTAAGTTGCCGAAAAGACACTGTGAATGTGTGTGTGAGTGTGAGTGTGAATGAGAGAAAAATGTGAATTAAAAAAAAAAAAAAATTCTATATAGACTATCTATGAGATCGCGGTCATTTGCGCCTTAAATTCAACAATCTGAATGTATCAAAAGAGAAATAATATACTTATTCACAAATAACACAGTAGTATCTACTATAAATAATTAAGCTTGAACGGTAATGTGTAATAAATTTATATAAGGTTTAGTATTATATTTTCATGTTCATTACAAAATTATTCTTTAAACCGAGAAGAAATTAGAACTGCCTTGAGGAGGAAAAGCTCTATGCACTAATAAAAAGGGGCAGGTTTAAAAAAGCGAAAAATTAAAAATTAATGTGTTTTTAAACGACACGAGACCCCAACTAATTTTAGGGTTTTTTTCTATATAAATATTTCGTTTAACTAAATTAAATTAGTGAAGTATTCGAGATGAGAACAAGGAGGGAATTCTTCTACTAAGTTTTTATTTATTATTTAGTAGTAGTAGTCACAAAGTCCGCCTTCGGTAGGTCAGAGGAGGATGAATGGAATGTGCAAGCAAGGAAGATTTAAGGAAGGATCTTGAGTTCAAGCGAGGGTACCGACTGGACACTGCACAAAAGATTATATTTATGACTGTTTAAAGGGTCAGTCGTATGCGTGCTCTCTTCTTTTTTCAACTGCTGCGTAGCTCCTCCAATAGCCCCTAGTCGTATAACCAGAAAGCTGGTCACAGAGCACAAAGGACGCTCTCTAATTTCCAAGCCATCTTGTAGATTTTGTGTTCCCATATTGAAGAAATTTGATTATAATTAATTTTCCAAAATATTTAAGAGATTCAAATTATTACTACATTACTTCCTGGTCCATGTACTATATGTGTACTTAATTTGAAATAGATTTATTGAAAATTGTGGATTTCTATAATACATATATGTATATATACATATTCCAGGTATAGGCCTACGTAACGTACATACGTTTTTCATTTTTATATTGTAAAATATATATACCGGTAGATTAGCCTGGTTTTGCCCTCTCCCTCCAAGTCTCTTTATTCCCCCATAAAAAAGTTGAAAAACGCTATTGAAAGTTTATAATATAAATTTTTCTAAAACAAAAAAATAAATTAAATGAAATTACAAATATTTTTCCAATAAAAAAGATTTACAAATTTCCTCCATATCACGAACAATCAAATATAATTAGCGATTTAATGGAAGGAATAGAGCCATTATGAAGAGGTTGTTTATTTATTGTTTGGCAAGGATTAATCAAAATTAGCGTTGAATCGATTGAATGGTGGAGTAATCTCTCAAGTATTCATGGCCAGATGGCAACCGACAGACAAACAATAGGCGACAGACGGTGACAGACGCAAGACACAGTCACTCACTCTCTGCACAGATGATGATCAACCAACGCCATTCGCCATACGCTTGTTTGTCTGCCTTTTGAGGATTTAGCAAACACTTTTCGGTCATTTGGATCTCTATTTAATCTTACGTACTTTCACCAAAATTATTCTTATATCTAATTTTTTTTTTTTTTTTGACGTTTTAAGAATATATTGTTAATTTATTACATATCTTGAGATTATATAATCGATTTTAGAGTTTCATTCCTTAATCATTCAATGGATTGTCCAATTGAGTGAGATTTGCATTTTTACTTTTTAAATTGAGAGAGAAACAAGCCGTGCCTTCATAAATCTGACACTTGCTAAAGAATAATATCAAGAACCAAAAAGAAATAGGGAAGAAGAGAAGTCTATTCAAAAGATCTAATGACGATTCATTACAGTAAAGAGGAGCAACCAAGCGCATTTGTTAAATCTTCCTAGAAAATTAAAAAAATCACCTCTCAAGTAAAGAATCTAAAATATTCTTTAAACCTCAATTTCAAGTTTCTCGAATTTGATTTAATAAGAGTATCGGAACTAAAAGGTATCTTATATTTTGCTATTAAAAAAAGTCTATTTATATAAAATATTTTCTGTTTATATTTATTTTGTCTCCCCGACTCCGGGAATTAAACTCGGGATCTCCAGCATCGGTGTGCTTCAGCTCCCAAGCACTTGTTGTCGAAAGTCCGGTGGATTAGTGAAAGTGGAAGCGCACCCGTTAGGCTAGAGATCCTAGTTTCAGTTCCCAAGGATCATGGCTTGGAGTACTATCAAAATAAATGAATGTAACCTTTTCATATAAAATTCCAGCATTATGTCTGTGTGTGTGTGTGTAAACACGATTGCTTAAAAACCAAAGCAGCTAGATCGATGAAATTTGGTATATGCTCCTTAAACTAAAATTGTAGACTTCTATCAACGTTTGGAGTAAATACGTCACTTGGAAGTAGTACTTTACTTAAAAATTTTTTTCAAAAATTTTGAAATCTTCAATTTTTTTGTTATATTATGATAAATTACTCTATTTTAAAAAGTTTTTATTATTTAACATTTTTTCGAAAACTGAACAGTTTTTGAAAAAATCACAGAAGAAATAGAAAATTTTTGTTAATTTTGATAAAAAAATAAAAACAAAATCATACAGGTGTCATTAGCCCCCGGGTGTGGCGTAGTAGGTAGCGTGCCTACCTCCTATACCAAACGTCGCGGGTTCGGACCCAGGCAGTCCGATGATTTTATTTAAGCCATTCGGATACCAGATGGCTTAAATAGAAATGCCTGAACCCACAATAGATAATATATATTACAACGGTTATCGTCAAAGTCTTAAATGGCCTAAGTTGCCGAAAAGACTGTATGAATGTGTGTGTGAGTGTGAGTGTGAATGAGAAAAAAAAGTGTGAATGTTTTTTTAAAAACAAAAAAAAAAAAAAATACAGGTGTCATTAAAAAAAAAGGGTAAATATAAACAAATGAATTTGTGAAACAAAACAACGAATATTAAGGTGCGTACACATCTGCGCTCTGCTCCGCTCGCGAGCACCATGTTCGTTAGATTAGTACGGGTTTGAGCAGCTCGCGAGCATCTCAAAACCCGTACTAATCTAACGAACATGGTGCTCGCGAGCGGAGCAGAGCGCAGATGTGTACGCACCTTTATATATATCAATAATATACATGTATTTTTTTTAAATATTTTTTTTTTTCACGGGCTTCTTTAATATTTTGAACAATTATGCAGTAACACATCCTGAACGAACAAATGATTTCCATTTTTCATTCATTTCTATGCATAAGGTTATAAACAGGGTTTTGTTTTGTGAGTGAGAGCCGGAGGCCAGGAGTGGCGCTTGGGGATCATGAATATGTGATGGACATCCTGGATGCAACATCTATGCCTAGTCACATTCGTATTACGCATGTTACGCATGTTCATACATGTTTGTTCGTATCGGGAAAGAATAGCATGCGCATATGCGACATAAGCCGTCAGGCTGCCTATATATGGCCGCCCAATGAATGTATTCAAATAGAGTCAAGTTGAGCTCATCGCTCATACTGGAAAAATATTCTAATTTATTCGGAAAAGAATTGCTTTTTTTTTGTTTTGGCAAGGGATAATTTTTGCAAATTTCTTTAAAATGGGATTGTCATTCAATTTCACGCAAAAAATATTCATAAAATTTTATGATTCATTGTGTTCCCTGTTGGCTTTAGGCGGGATCAATTTAAATAAAAATCCTGTCTTTGAAAAAATAAGGAAAGTGATTACATTTTTTTATTTAAATACCAAGTATTTTAAATAATGGATAAAATCTAATAGTCTCTGACGCCCAAAAATATTTTTTTTTATATCTTATTTAAAGGGAAATATTTGTATAGGGGTAACGGAGAGAGAAGGGTGGTCACTTGCTTGAAAATGGTAGGCGGGATAGAGCTCTTACTCTCTCTCCCTAAAATAAAAAAATTGGAAAAATCATTTAATTTTCTCCCAACCGTCTCTCTCTATACATTTTTTTTTCAAACACACTTTTTTTCCCAGTCACATGCATACAGTCTTTTCGGCAACTTAGGCCATTTAAGACTTTTACGATAACCGATGTTAATGAATATATCTATTAGAGGCATTCTATTTAAGTCATTTGGTATCCAAATGGCTTAAATAAAACTGGACTGCCTGGGATCCGAACCCGCGACTCTTGGCATTCAAGGCAGGCGCGCTACAAACTACACCAAGCCCGAGGGCCTCTCTATACTTAATCAAGAATCCTATATATATTAAAGATTTGAATCATTTACCAATCAAATTTGTTATTTTAAAATTGTTTTATTAATTTGCCCTTATATTAGAAATTATGATCAACAGGCTGAGGGGCGATGTCATGTTCATCTCTCGCCTAATTGGTGGCTACATAAGTTGTCCTGAGCTACTCGCTAGATTGGATATTCGGGTACCACATTATTCTTCTAGGGATCGCCATGTTTTTTATATTAAAACAAAAAGAACAAATTACTCAAAGAATGGCGGTCTCACTAGAATGATGGGAGTGGCTAACGAGGTCTGCGCTCGATTGTCCCTAGATATTCTTGCTGCTGAGCCCAGAGAGATAAGGAGAGGGCTAGTATTGTCACATTTTGTCTAAGTGACTGATATGTTTTATAAGTTGTTCTGGATTTGATAAAATTTAAAAATTGTAACTTTTGTATTCTCTATGGGTTGTGAGTTTGTATTGGTGTGTTTGTATGTGTATTGTTATTGGGCATTTGTAATTGGGCGCTGCCCGTTTATAAGAAATAAATAAATAAATAAACATTGTCCTATAAAAAAAAAAAAAAAATTTCAATGAAATTGCCAAATGGGATAAGCAGAATTAGTTAGGGCTTTAGAAAAATCTTAAGTTATGATTTCTTAATTTTGTATAATAAATTAATTATGAAATATCAAATATCAATGAATAATATTAATATTTAATATTTTACTAACGATTCTAAATAAATAATATAAATCAAAAAGCAATGGATCTTAATAGTCATTATGCAAATAGCATACATAGAATTAATTAATAATTCTAACGACTTTCGCATTTAAATTCAATTTCTTATTTAGGTCTTGGGATTTCTGTTCACAGAGATGAAAAAAAACACACAACTTGAGTTCAAATTAATTATATATAGACGAAATACAGACTTGAATGTTATTTATGAAATGTATGATGAATGTTTGCACATTATCCTAAGCGCTAATTTGAGGTGCGTAGGGCGTTTCTATTTCGCGTTCTTGACAAATTGCAGAGAGATCTAACTGCATGAGTTTGCCACCTGAGAATGAAATGACCTCACCTACCTCACTCTTTAAATATTTCCCTTCGCGATGATGATTAATGATTCATTATTTATTTATTTTTTTAATATGTTTATTTATTATTTTTACACATGTATAACATGATTTATAGTAATTAAAATTGTTACAATTCAAAAGCTTATTTAAAATACAAAGCTTTGAAACGAGTTTTATTTAAATATCATTGTGGTAGAGAGAGAAAAAAATTGTTTAAATATTTATTCAGCGATAATTAATAGTGATAGGTACATGTTAACAAACTATTATGAACTGTCACTGAAACATTTGAAAGTTAACGATATAACAAGAACTGTTTTCTATGGGATGTTTTGTTGAATTATAGTGAATAATTCATTATACGAAAAAAAAATGTAGAAAATATTTATTAATGCTTAACAAGAAATTAATAATGGAGGGATGGAGATATAATAATCACAGCCACAACTTCAAGCAAGAAATTAATAATATACATAAATAAAATAACTCCTCCAATCATTTAAAGACTGTTTAACAGGTCTATTCTCTAAAAACAGAAGTTAAAATTTAAAATGAACAAATGGGTGTTAAAAAGTAATGTAGAAACAATCAGCGTTAAAAAATGCTATTCTCTAAACAAAGTTTTAACAGCGACGTTAACATGTTGCTTTTATTTCAAAGCTATCAAAATCATAACCTTACTTTTTAGGTTAAGGACGCCATGTTTATTTTAAACACGACGTTAAAATATTAAAGGAACCCCCTAGACATGGCAATAATTTTTACTAAATGTTAAAACTTTGGCTTTAAATTTTTGTTTACAGAATAGCTATTTGAGGTAAGGAAGTGATTTTGAATAGCATTTTTTAACGCTGATTGTTTTTACATTACTTTTTAACACTCATTTGTTAATTTTAAATTTTAACGCCTGTTTTTAGAGAATAGACCTATATCTTATATGAGGTAAGTTCAGACAGTTTATTTTATCACTTTATATTATTGTCAGAAGGGAAAGTGAGCGGGGAACAAAAGAGTCAGATTCATTGACTTTTTTCGTGAAAATGTATGCCTCCTTCAACCCAGTTAAAATTATCGACTACATAGATGTTCATTCTTTGAATATGTCATTTAGTTATTTTGTAAAATATAACTTTGTTATTTTTTTGACTTAGAAAGACTTTCAGCAGCAGTCAAAATGTCCCTATGAAAACGTACGCTGTGTTGAAAATTAAAGAAGAGAAACTTCCATTCAAAATTTATATTCACAGCAGGAGAAATTTTAGGAAATTTTTACTATTGATTGAAATAATCAAAGCAGAGCTGAGGTGTCGGTGTCGGCGATGTCTACAAATTTAAGAGGTGTCGGCCCTGAAAATAATTTCCATTGAATTTTGCTTAGCCGGCATAATATAAAATGATTCATAAAATACAGTAGGCTATTTTAAGCACAAAAAATACAAAATCTTCTTTAATTTTCTCAGTGTCGGTGTCGACATATTTTTCCACCGAGACCCCAGCCTAGGAAATAATTTTCTATTGAATTTTACATTATAAACTGGTTTTCGAGGAAATGTGATAAGTCTAATCGAGCCTTTTTCTTGTTCCCGATTGACATCATCATTTAAGAAAATTCAAATTTGCTGGGCCTTTAGCCTACGCACATAACCTCCACACTACTTCATTTACGTGGCTTTGGAGGGTGCGCTGAGTGAGAGGAACATTTCGTAATTATCTTAGGAACATAAATTGAACTTAAAGTTTCAATTCAAAAAAATTGAATTATTATTTATTCTATTCAGTCAGTATAATAAAATGAAGAAGATATAAAAAGTAAATTCTAAAAAAATGTCTGCATACTCAAAGAAGGAATCAGATTGCTTATTTTGTATAAACCATAAAGCCTTCTGCATAATCGTGCCCAGACTAAAACAGAGATCAGAGAGACGAGACTTTAATATTTCCACATTAATTATCATCGTGGATAATGTCTTTGCATATGTAACAGCATTGGCCAACCAGTGACTTATGAATACTCAATGAATCTAAAGGGAGGAGGCCCTCAGGGGGAGATAGATGCATCCCGCTCGGATCGGATTATGGTGACTGAGTTTCTCCCACTTCACAAGCAACCATAAAGGTCCATTAATTTCCGAATGTCGCTCATTCACCACTATTATTATTAACATGTGGAAAAAATGATATAATCCTCTTATAGATTGACTAGATATCTTCACCCTTCTTCCTTGTAGGAAATATACATTATATGATTATAATAAAAAGGAACAAGAGAAAACCTGAATGAGAAATTTTTCATAATTATAGAATATGGAATTGGCACTATATCACGTCAATGCCTATATACACTTCTGAATTATTATTTCTAATTTTGTCTTCTTCTTCTTCTGTCTTCGCCATATTCCCGCGATGCGGGGTCCGGGGACCTCACTTATTCCCTCCAACCCTAGCTGCGTTTTTGCGACCGAGAAGGATAGAACAGGTCGGCCTGTCGCACGGTCTGTTGAAGAGGAAGGAAGAGACTAAACATACAAAGAACAGAAGGACAGAAGACCCCAGCTCGGGCAGCTCGAGGTCGCCATCCACGTATCCACAAGATGTGGTGGACCCCTGAGCGAATTATTTCTAATTTTGTAAACATTATACAATTATCTATGAAAGTAAATTGGCTAATTTTTGTTTTGAAATGATGGTAAGAGTTTTATAAAAGGTCGGAATTTGTAGGCTCAACAATTTGTATAACTTAATATAACTACTTATCCACAGGTAATTATCTAAATAAAGAAGATTTTTATTACCACTTTATTTATAATATTTGTATAAGATAATCTTTTCTTTTTCTTTGTCATTATATGATATGCACCCTTTTGATTTAGGGGCGCTCAGGCCCGAAATAATAAATTATTCATTGGCGCCCGATGAATCTTCAATAGGAAATATGAATAAATAACTAAATGGTTTTCGAATAGATATTTCCGCTCGACCTAAAAGGGGTTATTGAAATTTCAACGCAATGAAGTGAATAAGAAAGCGGAACCGAAACGTATCGATGAATGAATCATCACACTCTTAGAAAGAAAAAATAATTAAAATATAATAGTATATCAACAATTAGAAGAGATAATAGAAATAATTCAAGACCTCCAATAACGGGACAGAGGTTGATTTCAATTTTTAACAGTTATGAATGTTAATAGGCGAGAGTTAATAATTACAGCCTAATAGAAATGAAATAATAATAGATTGACGTGTAAATTTCATAGGGCTGCAGGGGCTGAGATTGTTGTTCTGATTCCATGGCGTGAAACTATAAAAAATATCTCATAAAAGAAATAATTAATCATAGACCTGTTATTAAAAAATGAGCTTTAAATTACTAGGAGAGCTTAATGTATAATATAATTATGAGAAATATTTATGGAAGATTTGTGATATGAATATAAAATTTCTAGCGTTTATATAATATTTTACGGTTGTTTATATATTATTAATAATTTTACAACCATTTGAAAAATATGTGAAAATTTTAAATTATTGAATTTTAATCAAAATCGTTACGATTGATTTTGAGAAAATAATAAAAAACGAAAAAATATAGACTAAAATTCTACTAGACCTACTCTTTAACTATTCAAAATCTTAGTTTTATTTGCCAGAAAAAGAAAGACCATTTTGCGTGATACACCTTTTAAGAGTCAGTCACTCTAAACTATTATTTCCCTCAAAATCTTACCCAGAATTTTTGACGATTTGGTCACTATACTTTCTCTCTATACAATACAATTAACATATATTGGTAATAGATAGTAAAAATTAATTCCGTTACTCTTTTTTCTTGTCCAAAATACCCTTCACTACTTTAATTATTATAAAAAACTTCAGCCACGATTTTCCTAACAAAAGTTATTTATTATATTTTTAGAATATTCTATTGGGTTAATAAATGTTACTTTAAGATCAAAATTTTGTATTTGTAGCTATAAATTCAGTGTGATTTTTTTTTAAGTGAGACAATTAAATGTATTTATTTTCCTTTTTACTACTCGCCTTAATTACCTTTTCACGTTTTTAGTACATATCAGATTCGTTCTATAATATTTCTAGAATTTATATATTTTAATTTTAGTTATATATTTGATATATTGAACATATTCAGTAAATGTGTATAGATGGCAATGTACGGGACGTTAAGGAGGAGAAAACGAGCTTCCTTTTTCTCTCTAAATTGAACTGGTGAGAGAAAAGGAAGCTTTAAACATCGCCCTAGTTTGGAATATATAATATCGCCTGCTGAGAATCATAGTGGCGAAAGTCCGAAAATTCAACTTTCGAGCTTATTTTTTTCAATTTTTATATTTTTCTCCTTGATTCCTGATTCATCTCATAAGTATGATATTAAAAGAAATTAAATTATGAAAATTTTTGAAATAATAACCCCTTTCCTCCCTCCCTTGTCAAAATTATAATCATAGAATAGTGATTTTCTTCGAATATAGTATAGAGCTAATATTAATAATATTATCCATAGATTTATAATATTTCTCTGTTCAAAAACATTTTAACATTTCAATTTTTTCGTCACTAACATGAGTTGTTCAAGTTTAACGAATAGAGCTATTCGAATCTACTATTTAAAAAAAAAAATCTTCCCACAAAAGCTTTTATTCAGAATTTGAATTTATCAAATAGAGTGTGACGAAAGGACCAAGAAACAGACGGTGGACGCTTGGGAATTTTATCAAAATATATATACGGATAAAAGAATCTTTTTTAAAAAGTTAAAAGGGGGCGTGAAGTGTTTTTTCACCCTTTTAGCACCGGAAGCGGAAACGAGAGAGCAATAGATCATCATCATAGGACGTTTCGAAGGCGCCCAACGCAGCGCGCTGATTAACGTCGCAAATGATTTGGCTAGAGCTAAAGTAGAAGTCTTGTTGGCCCATGAATCTCCCATCACGGAAACAGGTTATTAGCAGCAAGTGAGCACAGTTTGTCTCTTTTTAGTGAGATATGACTATGAAAAACTGTCATTAAAGTAGAGAGAAAAAGAAGAAGCGGTTCCGCGATTATCGGATGATTTAGAAAAGGACAGGTGTTTTGCGGGAAAACTTAATTAGAACTCTCGCTTGAAATAGTCACGAAAAAACAACTTTATTAATAAGCGAAACGAATTTGAATTTAAAAGAGAAGAAAATTTGGCTACGAAAAATCAAGAGAATTTTAAAATTAAGTATGGATTATATGTGAGTAAAATCAGATATAAAAAAATTCTTATTACAGTAGCAATGGTTATGATTCAATTTTAAAAATTTTTTACTATTCTCGAGATTTTTTTTAAACAAAATTATTAATAAAAACAAATACTACAAAAAAAGAATGTATATACTCCCCTTAAAAAAAGAACAAATATTTTGATTAAACCTACAATTTAATTATTTATCCCTCACACAAAGGGGAGATCGGAATTCAGAGGGTTGAAAAATAGGAGGCTGCGTTTAATTTGAATCGATTCTTCAAACATTCGATGGCTACCGGTAGAGAACTATAATTAATATAATATAAATGCCGAACATATAAAGCGATAGCGTGCCTTTATTAGATGGTATTTAATTATTTTAAATGTAGCTCGGATTGAAGTAGAAAGCTTTAATTAAACTAAGACAGAAGAATATAAAAGAGTGAACAAACAGGATTATCAAAATAATCCTCTAATATTATCTAATGATAATCATTAGAGTTACATGACTTGGAGCTAGTGAGCATGCGAGCGAGAGAGCAATCTCAAAGAGACGGATGTGGAGATGTTCCGGCCAGCTGCCGAAATATTATCTGAAATATTAAATAGAACTTTAATGACCAGGTTTGGATGTTTAAGAATCGTTACGAGATGAGAAGATGTTTGGAGCAAAAGCAAGCAAGAAAACGTCATATTAGAAGCCATGTTGGAAAAGCAACCAATAGTAAATCGAGTTTGTCCTGAGTCGGCGCCAGGCGTGCATTGATTTCGGCGCCGGAGGGTTTGGGGGTGCGTCGTCCCTGGCAACCGTGCTCGTTGACATGGTAACAAATACGCTCGATACATGTGCATTTTGCATTCCTCCTCACATTTCAAATTAAAATGAATATTGATAATTTAATTTGAAATTTCATTTTACCTAGTGGCAATTGAAAGAGGGACATCGTGAAGAAAAAATGTAATTTAAATAAATTGTTTATTCTTATAAAACAAAGTACTAAAAAAAAAAAACTCCATCTAAACATTCAAAATAAATTACTGTAAAATTGATTTCCTCAAGTTTGTTTGTTCCCTTAATAAAATAAATAAGCAATTAGAATTAAGAGTGTATAATAAACATGTATAGAATTAAAAAAAATTTTTAAATAGTTTTGGGTCGTGTTTTCAAAAGCTGTCAATTAATTTATCTGACATTAATTAAAAGCAAAAGGTTCCGATTAAATGAACTCAAACCTAAATCCATGTAATTACTCTTTTACTTTGTTGCTGACTCAGTAAAAATAAAATAAATATAGGGTGAGAGAGAATTGGAATTTTAATTCAATTAAAAGAGGAAACTTAATATTTGATATAAGAGGTTGAAATTTTAAATCTTTTGGTGGCAAATATTGATATAATGGTGGAATTATGTTGAAGAGAACTTAACAATGTATTTTAATTGTACTCCTTATTGACGAATTTTTTTTATTATTCCTTTCGAATATTGTTTATGCGGCACCGGAGGATTTTCAACATGCTGGTTCCTCGAGGCCACTCAGCTATTTCTCCCACCCCCACCCCTTCCTCCTCCCAGACTATTGATCAAAAAATCTTATTCCTATTATTATTATTTATTATTATTTTTGAAATTCCTATCGGGATCCCCGTTTATTTACCCGAGGTGCTTACGTGTACGAAGACACACACCTCAAACCCAACCGGCCTCTGGCCGTAGCCATCTACCGGCACCCCGTGAAGTTACATCATTTCCTATCTCTAGCTCCTCCTCCTGCTCTCGCCTCTAGCTAGTTCTCTAGCTAGTGAACTAATCCTTATTTCTGGTTCCAACCGGCTCCTTATATCCAACCTCTTCTATGCTAGGGAGGATGTCCTAGTTTGAGGAGGGACTCCCTCAGCACCGGCGTGTAGCCTACTCCTTTCGAAGAATGCATCACTGAGAGGGAACCTTCTTTACGTCCCTTCCACAGGACGGGATGTCACAGCAACTCCCTCTCCTCGTAGAGTTGCCTGAGGGCTATTGTGGAAAGATCCTATATTCCAATCCAGGGCTTGCTTGAGGATTTGTTTACATTAAATAAATATTTTTATTTAATGAAAAATCCCGCATGCCAAGGATTTGAACAGGGATCTTCTTTGCAGAAGCTGACACCCTAGCTCACTACACCAGCGAGCCCTCAAAAATCTTATTCATCAGTACAAAATCAAATGAAAGAAGGGATTTTTTATAGTGAAAGGAAAAACTAAAAAACAAATTAAATATTTCAATGGCTTATTGATTGCATGAAAAACGACTAGCTAAATTACTAAAGTAAAAAAGTAAAAAAATGATTCGCATTACGTTTGTCTAGAGAAATAATAAAAATATTTAACTATGTCACTGATTATAAAATTCAGTAAAAATATTTTCTTAATTTTATTAAAGAAACGTGCTAACAGATTATTAGGAAGATTAAGAACTCAAACCGAACGTGTTATTCTCAATAACTTGTTGGACTATAATATTACACCATGGGCGTACCCAGCGAGGGGCAGGGGGGCAGCTGCCCCCCCCCCCTAGAAGCAACAAAAAAAAATATTAAATGTTTATAAAGTGATGAAACGAAACAAAATTGGTGGATGGCGACGGGGAATGATTCTTTTTGTTAGGACTCGAGGGTTTTTAGGCCTTTAATTTGAAGGCTTTACCTCTCTATATAAAAAATAGCTATGTCACAATTTGGACGACAATGATCTCCCCCCCGACGATGGAACCTCTCCCCCCTAGATTTGATCCTGGGTACGCCCATGTATTACCCAACAAATTATAACAATAGATCTATACCTAAAATGTATAAACATCCGGAAAAATTTAAATATGTTGTTACTCCACGACAAAAATTCTTAAAAAACTGATAAAGGCAGGTAAATAAAAACATACGGAAACGACCCAAAAAATAATTTTCCTATTTCAGGCCCTATTTGACAGTCACTCAAAAATAAATAAAAAAAAAAAATAACTTTACATGCGAGTTAAAAGAGACATAATTTTTCTTCCTCAATAATCTCTATACTGCCCACGGGGCGTGGTGTAGAGGTTAGCGTGCTAACCTCATATACCAAACGTCGCGGGTTCGGACCCCAGGCAGTCCGATGATTTTATTTAAGCCATCTGGATACCAGATGGCTTAAATAAAAATGCCTGGACCCTAATATATATAAATTCATAAATAACGGTTATCGTAAATGTCTTTTTTTTTTTTAATAAAAAAAAACATTCACACTTTTTTCTCATTCACACTCACACTCACACACACATTCACACAGTCTTTTCGGCAACTTAGGCCATTTAAGACTTTGACGATAACCGTTGTAATATAATATTATCTATTATGGGTTCAGGCATTTCTATTTAAGCCATCTGGTATCCAGATGGCTTAAATAAAATCATCGGACTGCCTGGGTCCGAACCCGCGACGTTTGGTATAGGAGGTAGGCACGCTACCTACTACGCCACACCCGGGGGCCGTAAATGTCTTATATGGCCTGAGCTGCCGAAAAGACAGGGTGAATGTGTGTGTGAATGTGAGTGTGAAAGAGAAAAAGTGTGAATGTTTTTTAAAGAAAAAAAAAAAATCTTTATACTAGAGTAATTGCAAATTTCCTCCTCCAATGTCTGGATTTATATTTAAATTGAATTAATTTAATTAAATTCGTAGTATGAAAAGACGATAAGAAAAATATAATTTGATGAAAAAAGGATGCGACACTTTGTGGTCCGGACGGATGCAAGTAATCGCTCTCGGCGTGGACCAGATGAAACCATCCGGTTCTCACGTGTGTAAAAATCGGCCCTTAAAGCTACCCAACAGATCCAGGTTCAAAGAGTCATCGGATTAAGTGTCACAGCCTTTTAATGTCTCGGAAAATGTGAAAACCACTCACCCACCTCAAGAATGATATCATCTAAAGAGATATCAGTTAGTCCAGGGGTGAGAAACCTTTTTAATCAACGGGCCAATTTAAATTTTAAATTTAAATTTTTTGGCGGGCCGCACATAAAGTAACACTTATTAATAATTTACAAAACTTTATTTATACTAAACATTAGAATGAAAAAATATAAAATTTAAAAAAAAAAAAAGATATATAATTTCATGGTTGAAAATATACTGTTAATGATAAAATTAAAATAAAATAAGAGAAAGTAAAAAATTTATTTTCAATTTTGGAAATGCTTGGCGGCCCGTATAAACATGTGTAACGGGCAGCGTGTTGCTCATCCCTGAGTTAGTCTATTCGCATTTAATTTTTCAAAAATAATTCATTTATTTTTAATAAGAAAAATTGGAAAATAAAAGAAGTCGCAAATATAAATAATATTGGTTAATAAAAGATGTATTTGATTAGAACTTTTTTCGAAGGCGCCCTGAAGATAGATAACCCGCTTTGATATAAAAATTACATAATGAATGTCTCGAGAAAAAAATTTTTTTTGCTTGAAATTTTTTTCTAAATGATTTAAAGCCGGACGCTTTAAAAAATCCTTTAATTAAAGAACTTTCAACTGTTTAGAGCAGTGGTTCCCAACCTGGGGGCGATCGCCCCCAAGGGGGCGATTTGGGTTTTCAGGGGGGCGATAAATAAGCGGGGGGCGATTGGGGGGCGATGAGTATTCAAAGAGAGAAAAATTATTAGTTTACTAAAATTAAAAAAAATAAAAATCAAAGAGAAAAATCTCCTATTTACAGGATGGTCAGGATATAAGAGGACAAAATATTATCATAAAAATAAAATAGTCTTAAGATAATTCTAATCTAGAATTGAAAAGTCACTTTTAGCTCAAATCTTAAAATTCAATTAAAAAAAATCATTTTCTTGAATTTTTTTCTTCAGGGGGCCGGGCCCTTTAAGCTCAAAGCAAGTTTGATCTTTTTCACGACTCAGGATAGCTAAAAACGCAGATTTCAGTGGCTAATTTTCAAAAAATTTTCCATACCCCCAGATTCCCCCCGGTAATCCTCTGTCCAGATCTGGCCTCGATAAATTAAAACTTTGTAACTCTTTGTTTAGGAAATTTTGAAAAAATTTTATATAACTTTATTTAAATAAATATTGTAAGCTATGTATAACTATTTCAAAAGTTGTGTCAAAAACTGTGTAAAAAAGTGTTGGCATGAAGGCCACAATAGCCTTTTACATAGTAAAAAAAAACTTTAGGTTTTTTTTTTTTTTTGGGGGGGGCGTATTACTAAGTAGACCCGGGGCTTGTCAAGTCTGTCTGCGGCCCTGTATATAGGCCTACGGTAATAAAATTGTTTAAAATAATAAAACTGCTTTATTATTTACACTTTACTTCAAAATTAGGCATAGGCCCTACAATGAAAATGTAAAGGGGGGGGGGGGCGATAGGTGTTAGTCAACCTCCAGAAAGGGGCGATGGGTCAAAAAAGGTTGGGAACCACTGGTTTAGAGTCTTTTCGGCAACTTAGGCCATTTAGACTTTGTACGATAAAAATTAGGGTAGGGTCAAAATAATTTAAATAACTGACTGCATTGGATCCGAACCCACTCCTCTTGGCTTTTAGATTATAATTGTCAAGATTTATAAACTCTCGGCTACGAGAGAAGGGGAAGGGGGGGGGAATTTGAAATTTAGGGTTACAATTTTTTTTTTTTTAATAAATTAAAGAACATCAAATTCAATTGGCATTTTAAAAATTTTACATATTTACAATTTAAAAATAGAGAAAGCAGAAGAATTGGCTCAATCAAAAGTCAGATGAGAACATTTTTTGCATTACATTTAACGACCAGGCATTAGATAATTAGGAATTAATAGAAAATAATTGTTTTTGAAAAATTCCAGTCATATACGAAATTACCTCAAGCTGATAGAAAGCACTCTTTGAGAGGTTAAATGAAATATCTGTTGATTACATAAAAATGAGAGAACATAAAGACCGGCTTGTGGTCGCCCCGTCATGGTCATATGTGCTCTTTAAGGAGAGAAAGAGAGGGGGGAGGGTCACTTGAGGGTGTGTGTATGTGGAGTGTTTGCCCAACACGCGACAGATGGGAACAAGTGGATCTCTATGGGTCTATGTGTGTGTGTCTATGTATATAGTATGAGTGTGATGTCTGCAACGCACATGCACTGTTATGAATAACAGATCAAAGATTGGACCAGGCTGGCCAGCATCAGGGGGAGGCAGGCGCACAAGTGCTGACCCTGGATTTTGTTAATATCTTGTAATATCGCTTGAGCTGCCAGACGGATGGGCATGCTGCTGGCTTTGGTATGGAATGGATTTGGATGATGGTGGCAACCAGCTGCTGGACCCATTTTAAGAGCATGAGAAGCATTTTTTAACAAAAATCAAAGATAGACGACGACAAGCGAGTGTAAAATTATTTTCATCTCCCCGTTTTATTTTAAAGAAGAGATAATTGGCATTTATGAGATATGAAATAACTCATTTGACTATTTTCATGTGACAGAGTAAAAATTATATTTTATTACTCTGGTTTGTAAATAATATATTTTTAGGAAGAAAATTCTTCTTTGACAAATCTCGGTGAGAGATTGTTTTCTAAGAAGAATAAATTATCTTGATATTGTGATTTACTTTTTCAGAGACATAGCCGTCGAGAGGGCCAAATAAAAATTCAGGCGAGATCACGGCTTAGATTTTTAGGTGTAAGGAAAGGACAAAATTTTGAACTTAAAAAAAACAAACCCTTTTTACTTTCTCTTACCTTTATATATATGTTAATATATATAGAGTAAAGAAAGGAAGGTTATAGGTAAAGAAAAAAAAAGTATTGGATTCCTTTCAAAAATTCGATGTCGAGATTTTGATGAAAATACACGTTTTGAGAACTTCTGAATCAAAAAAAGGCGTTTTCACAACATGTTCTGTCTGTCTGTCTGTCTGTTTGTGTGTCTGTGAACAAAATATCTCAAGAACGGAAAAAGTTAGGAAGTTGAAATTTTATATTTAAGTTAGGCACCCCCCTGGGACGTGACACGAAAATTTTGAACAAAATTAGCCAAAGAGTACTAGTACTTTACTGATGCACTTTTTCAGTTTTTTTCGATTTTCTCAAAATTCGCTCTCACGATTTTTTTTTTTTAAATTCATATATCAACTATTTTTTAGATGCTCTTTAAAATGTATATTCTCATTTTCCCGTTGAACTCTTCTGAACACCACTTTACTCTTGTACTTCATAGAAAAGATAGGAGAAATGGTTGCCATGGCGCAAAATATAAATATTTTCCCATGTTTATAAATTTTATATCTTGAATTCTATTACATCAGTGGATTAAATAAATATAATTTAAATACAATTGTATTAATAACGGTTATCGTGTCTTAAAAGGCCTAAGGTGCCAACTGTGTGAATGTGAGTGTGAGTGTGAATGAGAAAAAAGTGTGAATGTTATAAAAAAAAAAATACATAGGTGGAAACTAAATATGTGTAGACACAAAAAATCTGGTGTGACAAGCACAGAACACAACTTTCGATTATCGAAGGTAATTGAAAGTTGTGAGCTGTGTAACCAGTCACACCAGATTTTTTTTAAAATATATTCATTTGAGAATCTTTAGTTTGTCAGATTTAAGTTCAGTCAGATTGACAGCCCCTTATTTGTTTTATATATAGAACTATATAGTTACATAAAGGTGTAACATAAGGTGAACTATAAAAATATTTATATCATATAAAAATCGTTATTAAGGTAGCTATTTAATTGGGTAGAACGATTTCTTTTACGCCCATAATTGTTTTGAATTAATCTAATTTTCTTTTAAAGACTTTATAAATTTTAAAATGTCGTAAAAAAAAAAAATAATCATTGACGATTTTATATACCAATTAAAAGAATTTCAGAGAGAGTGAGAGATAGAGAGGAAGGGAAATTGTTTTTAATGATTCAAATAATTACGGATGTAATGATTTAAGCCTTGAAGAACACCCAGGTAGCGACTAATCAATGTGTTCAAATAATAATATAAAAATGGTAATTTATTTACACCCTTTAATAAAACGACCGGTTTTGTTAAATTTTTTTAGCGAACTTTGTTAAAATTAATTTTGGGGTTTGTAAATTGGTAATAATCTTTATGAGTAAATATACCTATAAATTAATAGAAATAGGTTTTGGGTGACAGATTTCAGGGAGCAATGGGACGTTTAAACATCAACAAAAAACATACAAAAAATTGTTAAGTAATTTTTTTTGTTTTCATATAATAATAAGAAATTCAGTCTATAAATAAATAATTAATGAGCCAAGAGGTCAAGTGGTCAACTTTCCATATGTTAGTCATCCAAGGTGTGCGTACTAAGATATCAGATGTCTGTCTCTCTTTGGTGATCATTGGTGATGTGAATTCTTACGCCTACGATATCATCCATCTGGTAAAAATCATTAGTCATCAATTATCTGAGTGTTAATTCTAATGAGCATGTATATTATTTATCCCTTTCATCGCTAAGAATAAGATTTACTTGCAAAAAAAACATGATGCAAAAACAATTGTATTTATATTTATTTTATTTTAATTTTACCCTTTCGGCTACTGCGGCCATTTAGGGGTTTTGAGTAAATTATATTTTATTGTGATAAGTGACGGGGGGCCTTCCACATGCTGTTTCCTCGGTGCCACCAACCCAAGGTATCACCGAGCTTGGTATTGTTATTTATAATGCAAATACATTTGACAAACGCTATTTTAATAGATAGATGTCCATAAAGATATTAAATTTCAAAGATTTTGACTAATATGGAATTTATATTTTTGGATTAAATGTTTTAAAACAAAAATTATTTCTTTGTTTTTTCATAACTAGCTGCGAAGTCCACATTCGGTTTCGCCTCCTGCACCCTCTGTCTATTCTGTTATGAGGTAAATTTTTTTAATCCAACTTTTTATGAAAAATAAACTTTCTGTAAAATATTTAATGTAATGTTATTTTCATATTTAGCTCTCACTTCAAATTCTATTAGAGAAGTCAGGAGAGGGAGAGAGGAACCGCTCTCTGAAATATTTAATGTTCTTTTTTACGTTCATCTTAAATTTTATTACAATCGAATGGAAAAATAAAAAAAATAAATTTTTAAGGAATTAATAATATTGCATAAATACCAAGTATAGTAAATTTCATATCACATAAAATGATAACGAGGTAAATATAAATATTTTTTTAATTGAATCAGTAAACTATTAACAAATATAAGAATCTAATTGAGTAAAGAAGAAAAAAAGTTTCTAAAGAAGCTGTTCCCAACTTGCGATTATCGAGAAAAATTGAGTTCTAAGCTGGAAGGTCATTATAACTATTTGTATTTATTCTGCGCTAAAGCCCTAGAGTAAATGGACCGGAGCTAATATGGAAGAAGATTAAGGTCCTTTCAGCAAACAAAGGGTCTCTCTATGTCACCATACAGGGTAATGGATCTATTCCTTTCATTTTTAACATTTTTGATATCTACTAGCAAAAATAAATATAGACTAATATAATATGCGTCTAGATGGGAGAGCGTACAGTGAGAGACAATATTAAGTCCCACCCATGCGTTTTCTACTTGTGATTATTTCATTGTTTTTAAAAAAATATCATATATTAACTTTGCCCATCAACCGTAGGTTGGGCAGGTAAAGTTAATGTAATCGTATAAAAAATCGAAATTTTTCTGAAGCTGCCAAAATGCGTTTTGAGGTCCCCTGAATCCATTTAAGAAGTTTTTGGAATGATGTCTCTCTCTCTCCGTGTGTGTGTGTGTGTGTGTGTGTCTGTGTGTGTGTGTATGTCTGTGGTGATTTTTTTCGTCAACGAAATCTCAAAAACTATTCATTCAATTGTTTTGAAATTTTGCAACCATAAACTAGGGGTAGAGGCCAAGAACTGAAAAGCTTTTGGTAAACATCGGGCCATTAGGGGGGCTCAGGGGGAAACAAAATTTTTTTTCTTACATAACCTATAATTTTTTTTATATATTCAGAAACTAGACTTCCTCCCGAGTAAAATGATATATAATATGTATAACATCGGACCATCAGGGGGGCTCTAGGGGGGGGGGGGACAAATATTTATTTCTTGAGTAGTTGGTGGGCAAAGTTGTGCGCTCGGCTTAGTCCGACCCTTTATTTTTTAATGGAAACTTTCATGGTTCAAACCTAAAAAATTTCCAATAAAGATTTTCATTTTCTTTTATAAAAACAACGAAATAATCACATGTAAAAACGCATGGGTGGGACTTAACTTTGGTGTTCACGGTACACCCAACTAAATTTATTTCAAAGGTATCAGGTCCAAATTTGTATATTTTTATCGTGGAGAATTGGAGATAACAGTTAAATTGAGATTGTCCAGGTTAATAAAACTTCCAGAATAAGACGTTTCGGCCTGAATTATTAGGCCATCTTCAGTTATAATTCCCAATAACTGAAGATGGTCAAATAAATTCAGGCCGAAACGTCTTATTCTGGGAGTTTTATTAACCTGGATAATCTCAATTTGGCTGATATCTCCAATTCTCCACTATAATATACCACAACCTCAAAAAGCAACTTTTGTATATTTTTGCTTCTGCGAGTCACTCCTTTATCCATTGTAAAGTAGTAGCGGCTTGTAATGAAGAAACTCCACTCAGTACTAAATGTTATTTAATAAAAAAAATATATATATGACCTCTCATCATTTTATTATTAAACAATCAGAATGAAAATTTTTAAAGAAGGATGGCAGGAGCAGTAAAAATTAAATCCTCTGATTGCTTATTGAAATTTGGGAAGTTTCGGATCAAATGTTTTGTCCCATATGTTGTACTGCACAATGAGGATGATTTCACAATAACTTATTTTCTAATAATGTATAGTAGTATAATAAAATGATGAGATGTAATATTTTTATAATAATATTTAGTAGTAGTAGATTTTCTTCATTATAAGGTAAAGTGCTAAGCAAGGCCAACTACTTGACCATAGATTAAGAAACCAACCCTAAATGTTTAAAATTAGTCTCGTGCTTTGAAACTCTTAGTAATTCATTAATCATCGGATGTGACATTAAAAAATTAAATTTTTTATTAATTATTTTAGGCCTATATTGTTTTTATAATATTTTATAAATTTATATAAAAATAAAAATCCTACCTCCCCTCTTGTAAATTAAATGTTTATAATGTAAATGGATTGTGTATAGTCTTAAAAGAAGCTTGTTATTACATAAAATTACAGCCCAAAAAAAAGCATCATTATCATTACAGCTAATTATTTAATCATCTCTAGTAATATATTTTTGAATACTTTAAAATCATGAAAATTTAAAATTATTCTTATTATATAATTGAACTGTGCCCTTACATTCATAATTATTTAGTTTTCGTAGAAAAATTCAAATTGAAATCTTTAAATAACTAGTTATAAAAGACGATGTGTGGCAACATCAACTAAAAATGAACTAAAATTAAAGCTGTTTGTCTAAGTTAATTAGTAAGAAAATAAATTAATGAATGAACCACCCACGAAGAAGAAATTATTTACACGCCACTTTGTGAGAGGGAATAGAATAAATCAAGTTTGCACAAAATTTGAAATTTATCATAACACCCACCCACAGACATAGACTGGTACAATCGTGTATTTTATAGAGAGAAAATTATATACTCATTTCAAATATGATATATTTCTTAATTAAATAAATATTGGTTATTTTTTGTTTATATTGAAATATTTAAAAATAAATCTCGTGATAGACAGTTGGAGTTCGTGGTTAGGAACTAATTGAGAACTCCTTCTTTCCTTCCCCACCTGAAATGCACGCCACCCACGATGACTGGACTATAGTATAGAAAATTATAACCTTAGAATGAATGCATTCTATCAATACAAGTTCAAGTGATTTCAATCTAACCTGTTTCATGTCCTATAAAATTCCATTTTGAACCAGACTCATTTTACTTTTTTTTCGAAAGGTTTATTTATCATTATTTTATGATCACAAGCTTTAAGAAAGCTTTAAATATGCCCCGTATATATGGGCCTGTCAATGTATTTCCCTACCAAATACCGTAAGGTATTAGAAATATTTTTTTTAATTATTTTGGGAGAAGGGTGTGTTTGTCTAAATGGCCTCCGATGCCGAAAAAGACCTTAAACGAATTTAAAAAAAGTGTTTGAACTCCTCCCCTCCTGCCTACAATCCTGCCTATGTGAATTCATACAAATCTGAAGAGAAAATTTATAAATTTTTGTTGAACTTACAGGGGAATGATGTTCAATAGTTAGCGAAGCGTTGAGCGAAGGTGTTTTGTAATTGCGATGTCATCTCGTTCTCATTGGTAGGTAGCGCAGCAAAATCACTTGACTCGTAGCTGAAAAAATTAATCATGATTAGAAATAAATAAAAAATTTGGTATTAAAATAGTTCTTATCTAGATTATATCAAAAAAAAAAAAAAAAAAATTAATATTTTAATTAAAGGGGCACGGTAGTAAGATTTGGTTTTTAATAAATTCCTTTAGAAGAATAAAGAAAATTAATATAATAATCATTAGAAATGTTTTATTGAAAGAGGGGATATTATATAGATCATTATACATAAATTGAATGGTTTTGCAATAACCTAAGTATATAATTGTAAAATAGGAAATTTTATTAGATCTAATTTTAATAATAAAAATAAAATAAAAATATTCACTTTAAAATCTCATCTCTTTCGTATTTTTTTTTTTTTATATTAATCTTAGATAATATCTATTAGTCTAATAATAGAAATATTAAAAAAAAAAAAATTCTAACCGTACAAAAAGACTATGAAACTATGAAGATAAACAATTCGAATGATATTCAAAAGGGACTTCATCTAACAACATATCAATGGATGAGAAAGTGATAAAATAGAGCGCTACTTTCGCATCAAAGGGAAAGGAAATGACGCTACCCTTGAAAGCCAAAGATGCATTCATTCACTCTTATCCTCACAATTTCATACTCAAGGGTTTCGAGAATCATCTCTAATTTATAATAAAAATGAAAAGGATTAAAAAAATGCCTGCACCCCCAATAGATATTATCATATATAACGGTTATCGTAAAGTCTTAAATGGTTAAGTTGCCGAAAAGATTGTGTGAATGTGTGTGTGTGTGTGAGTGAATGAGAAAAAGTGTGAATGTTAAAAAAAAAAAAAGGATTAAAATGGAAAATAAATACCTAGAGAGGTGAAGAGGATGTTGGAATACACTGTTTTGAAATGGAAATAATCCAGGATAAAAGGCATCATGGATTGGAAAGAGTGCAGCTCTGGACGCTTGCTAATCTGGCGGGAGCGGAGAGAGGATCAATCTTTCAAGCTTCTTGGCTGACCGTGCAGCTTCTACTGAAGACAAAGGCGACACCAGCCTTGGGCGACACCGGCTACTAGTGTTAAACGAACGAAACAATGGCGCCACGTGACATCAATGCTCTCTGCTATTATTTTAAATCTTTACTTTCTCTTACCTATGTATATATGATATAACAATAAATAAATATTTACACATTTTTATAAATTTTACATCTTGAATTCTAATATATCGGCGGAAACTAAATATATCTTGACACAAAAAAATCTGATGTGACAAGCACAGAACACAACTTTCGATTACCGAAGACAAGAGAACATTCATCGAGTAGAAAGAGAGAGAAAACCGTGAGTGCAAGTGAGAAAGAGATACTTTCTTAAATCATCTGCTTTCAGCACAAGGACAAGCCGTCTGCAAGTGAAATAATCGGCTCCGACGTCACGCGTTCTCAGAATCAATTAAAAAAGCAATAAAATTAAAAATATATTATTATATTCCCCGAACTGAAAAAAATCTGCTCAATTAAAAAAAAAATATATATATATATATTTTTTTAATATAGGCTAATTAATATAAATTCTTTTTTTTTTTACTTTCTCTTACCTTATATATGAAATATATAGAGAGAGAAAGTATTGCGATCATGTCAAAATTTCGATGTCGAGATTTTGATGGGTATACATGTTTTGAGATCCCCTGAGTCCAAAAAAGTGGGTCCCGCAAATTGGTCTGTGTGTGAATATTTTTAACCATGAAGAAAATGAGCTATGAGGTTAAAATTTTATATTTAAGTTAGGCGTCCTCCGAACTCGTGAAAATAAGCTTTTAAACAAAATCGGCCAAAAAGTACTAATACTTTGCTGATGTATTTTTTCAGTTTTTTTTTTTTTTCGATTTTCTCAAAATCCGCTTCAACGATTTTGTTTAAAATTCATAAATCACCTATTTTTTTAGATACTTTTTAAAAAGTATATCAGAGATATTTTTTGTGAAAATTGATTGAAGTACACTTTACTGATGTGGAAGCATTCGTAGTTAAGAGCCATCTATGAGTCGCGTGGTCAAGTTTGAAACTAAGCTGCTATGGGAAACTAAATATAGCTCAACACAAAAAATCTGGTGTGACCAGCACGGTGCTGTGAGCTAGCCACACAAGATTTAAAAAATGATTGTATTGTTCATTGTAGGGAAGACAAAAAATAACTTATCTAAAAATAATATTACATATTTTTTTGTTATTAGGAGGAATATTTAAATCTAATATTTATCTTATTTAATCGTCTGATCTAGGGTGGAGCCCTGGGGGGTTGGAATTAGTCCAGTGGCGCTAGATTTTGGGGGTGGAATTTTGGCTGTAAGCAGATTTAATGTTGAATAAATATTTAATAAAATATAATTTTTTTTTGGTAGGGGGCGGGTAAGTTTCTAGGTGCGGCCCTGTCCTCGACTCTTCCGTATATTCAGTCAGGGACTGCCCAGACACCAGAAGTTGATTAAAAAAAAGTAATAATCGTTTTAAAAATCAATAAACATTTTTATTTAATTCGTAGGCCATTATTTTTCTAAAAAAATCTCCCAACTATTATTATACCACATACAGAAGTCTATATTTATTAAAGCTATTTCGAAATTTTGGTGTAGAATGCATTTTTTTTAAACAAATCAATATCTCTATTATAAAACAAATAACCTAGTATCAAATAAAAAAAATTCGTTCGCCACTTGACGCCTGCCCTCAGGGTCCTGAGTTCGGAGCTTGAGGCCGGCAGGTGCATCCGCCATCCAGCATCCGCATCCAGGACCTCCCGCCAGGGAATGTTAATTGATTCCTGGTCGGCCGGCAATCACGGCCGACATTTACATCTACCGTTTCTCATCTCTCTGTGATTTTTATATTTTTCTTTTAGATAAATGAAATTCTAATAATGATAAATGGTTGTTTATCTTATTTTCATTTTTAAATTAACCTTTTAGTGATTTAATATCAGATTAGATATGTTATTATATAAATTCATTAAAGAAACCTAAAAACGAAATTAGTTTTTGTTTTAGGGGATATAGGTTCTAATTATTTATTTTAAAATTTGTGGCTTACATTGTTAGTTCTTTCAACGATTAAGTGAATTTTACTTCTCTGTATTTCATACGAGGGGCTGTCAAAAAATAAATGGAATTTATTTTATACTAGAAAATTCTGCTTACTTTTATTCAAATTCCATTACAGATCTTCAAAGTAGGCTCCTTCGATAAAATACGATTCCAGCGTTCAGTCCACTGTCCAAAACACTCGCTGATACCCCTTTTTGATAATCTGTTGAGTAGTCATTCGGGGCAACTGTGGGCACTTTTCACTTTCAAAGTATACTATGTTTTAAATATTAAAGCTAGAGAAGTCAAAACATATTCTTTAGAAAGAGATTTAACTGTTATTTGACTAATAATGAAAATAGAAAATTAAATAAACAAAAGCATTTTTTTTTGAAACAAACAGTTAAAGACAAAAATTCGAAATGCATTCACTTGCCCCTTATTGCGCGCATTCGTTGGAGTACGGTAAGTAAGCGCATATGGGGTAAGTAAAAACATTCCTTAGTGAATGTCAATGCAATTATGACATACGAAAGTGCCTCTTTCATAAGCAGTGTACTGTTCGTGACTTCATTCCTCACAAGCGCTACACTTGATCCAATCCTCTTTTGATGGTTCTTCGAATTTACCTCCCTTCTCCCTCACTTCTTTCCGGAGATATACCCTTTACACTTACCCACTGCGCTCAGTTACTGCGAATGACTCTACACCCGAAATTTTGTGGTTTAGCTATCGATCACGTGGTAGATAAGCAACTTACTGTTACTGTGAATTACTAATGCGAAGTATTGAAGAGGCCATTAAGAAGGAAAATTGCAACAGAAAGACCACATCTCATGGGATCAAATGGGATCTTTCACCAGGATAATGCACCGGCACATCGCGCGCCATCAGGACAATCAATAGGCTCAAGAAACAATCACTGAATTAAGCATACTCCATATTCACCGGACCTAGCGCCGTGTGACTTCCACCTATTTCCTGGAGTGAAAAAAGACCTTCGGGGTCGTCATTTACAGAGTGATCGAAAACTAAACAACAACATTTCTGGTGTACTTAACATTATCAAAAACTACCAAAAAGGGGCTTCAGGGAGTGTTTGAACAGTGGACTGAACGCTGTAATCGTTGTATTTTGTCCGAGGGAGATTACTTTGAAGATCTGTAATGGAATTTGAATAAAAGTAAGCATAATTATTTAATAAAAAAATAATTCAGGTTATTTTTTGACACCTCCTCGTAGGAAACATAGGAATGATAACAAAATATCATAAATCCCTAAATGGCCTCAGAAGCGATTAGCAAAGATGAAAGAAAGTTATGCGCTGTGCGATCAGCCACACCAGGTTTTTTTATGTTGGGGTCTTTCTTACTTTCTTTTAAATAATCATAAAAAATTTAGAATGTGTTTGAAAAGAGATAAAAATGAATATTTAAAATATCAAGGGAGTGGTTGTTGAAGGTTCAAAAGATTTTTTTTTTTTGTTTTTCTTTTATTTCTTGCTAAAAGATGCATCACGTGACCGATTAGATCCGAGCCGAAGAGCTATTTAGTTCTCTATGGTTCGCCTAAAGGAGGCATGCATAATCCAAAAGAAAGAAGAAAAACAAACTATTTGAATATTTTATGAAAGGGGAAAGAAAATCGTTCCAAATATTAATAGATAGATCAGGCCGGCGGTAGCAAAACGAAAAATTCACTTCTCATTTCCTTAATGCGATCACGCGAGGTATCCAGATGCTATAGAGAGAAGCAATTCGGCAATTTCCAAGTTTTATTTTTTTTTTTTTTAATCGTTTCCAAAAGATATATAAATTTTGGCAAGTCCTCTATGATTTTCAAATCGATCGTTTATCTCAATAATAGAGTATTTTTGTTAGAATTTTAAAAATAAAAATAACACGTCTAGAAAATTTTTAATATTTAGGGAAATTATGAAAATCACAGTGTCTTTCAAAAAACCAATTTAGAAATATTTCTATCCAATTTCTTTTTATTATAATATATTAACCTTTTAAATAAAAACGTCTAAAAATTAAAATTATAGAAAGGGATGATTATATGTTATTTTTTTATGAAAAAACATAATCGAATTCCGAAGGTTTTTTAAATTAATTCAATTCAATGAAAGTCTACCAGTACCTATCCCTTTACAGGATATATTTTAAGGGTATATTTAAGAATATTTAATATTTATTTGAGTAATTTATTATTCTCCTATACAGTAGGCCTATATACTGAATATGAAATGGGGAAAGGTTATCTAAAGGATAAAAAACAGCACTTTGACAAAGAAGAGTGATTACCTTTAGCCTTAATTTTTAATTTGTAACTGAAAGATAGTGATAATCAGAGACTTTCAGAAAAAATACTTTCCCGGGGGTGTAAACATAAAAAAAAGTGAAAAGCACTGAAAATACCAATTAATTTTTTTAACTCAACTTAATTTGTTAGTGCATTCCTTCTTGCATTCCACTCACTGGCGTATATAAGGGGGGGGGGCGAGAGGACCCGGGCCCACCGAAGTTTTTCAATGAAACTCGTATACAAAAAAAAAGGTCAAAAGTATATTCGCAACAGGGGAAAAAAAGGTAAAACGGAAAAATTTGGATTAAAAAAACAAAATTGATGAAAATTTGTCTTTGTGAGGGTCCGGGCTCCTTGGGGTTCAGGATATCTGGTATTTTAAAAATATTTTTTTGTATGGGATAGGGGAATATTTAAAAAAGAGTTGGCCCTCTCCGAAAAAAATTCTATATACGCCCCTGCTTTCACTATATTTTAATTAATAAATTATAATCCCATATTTCTTTATAATTTTTTTATTTATATTTTTGATATTTTCTTTTGGGAAGGGGAGTTTGGATCTTCATTTCTCACCCTCCTGTTAAGTGAAATTAAAGCCTAAAAAAAAAAATTCTAATATAAACGTTTGTAAATATATTTTATTGTAATTTTCTAATAGAAAAATGACACCTTGAAACTGTTTCCCCTAAACTGATTAATTTTTAACCAGTTATGCTTTTAAGACAAGATAATGGAAGAATTTATGAAATCCATGCTATATAAAAAAAAAAGCACGAAGCAATTTGGTATGGCAGGCGTTCTTCTTTAAAGAGACGGCTGGATTCAGGACCAAGGATTTTAGGGGAGGACCTTAATAAGTGCACGTGTGCATCAGCAGCCCTATGAGCCCTAAAGGGAGCAAGTGCACCGCCCTTATGGTTCCACTTGACCAAAGTTTACCAAGCTCCCCCTTAGGCTCATTTCCAATATATATTATGTTGACAAGTTGCCGCCAAATGAATTTGTCCTAATGAATTCAAAGCTTAAAATCTTCTCCCCGTCAGTATATATAAAAACAAACCCTTGTTTTGGCTTGTTTACAGGTTTTTCCCTCTATTAACAAATTCTACTGGCACTTTCATAAAGAGAGAGTCAGGAAAAAAAAATTGAAAGGGACAGTCGTCTTTTGAGTGTTGCGAATGGACGACTTGTGCAATCATTCAATCCATCCGTTCTTCAGCTGACACGGATCGGCCATCGAGCATGAAAACCATGATTTCGATCTTAACTGTTTATAATCATAGGGATTATATCATTTTTTTCTTCGCAATATGAATCTTTTCCTTGACTTTAAAACAAGTTAAAATATGATTGACAATCAAGACATTATAACCCAAAAATATTATTATTTGTAAATAAGGCCTAATCTAAATTCATTTAATTATTTACAAAAAAATAATACAATTTAACTAGTTGTTTCTTGATGGCTGGATCCTCATATAATACAATTTAATGTTGAGATTAAATGATTATTTTAAATACATAAATTGGTTACATTTTTTTATCAGAGATTTTTTTAATTAGGATTTGAGAAAGGCACTCTTCAAATAGCATATTCTCCAAAGGAAAAGATTACCAGCCTGGTCGAGACCGAGACCCTGACCGGATACCCGTTTGGCCGGTTAATCCGAGGTTCGGTGAAAAATTTATTTTCATTCATTTTCATCATACGTTTTCGTTTTCTTAACTCGCCTATTTTTGTTTAAGAGATCTCAAGCCTTTTTCTTCTTTCTTTGCCTTTTTTATTCCCGCGGTGCGGGGTCGGCGGTAAAGGGGGCGATGGAATGGTTTTTTTGCGACCGGAAGAAATAGAACAGGCCGGCCTGGCCCGTCCCACTGCCTGGCGCTTGTTGAAAACATAGAAGGAAGGGACAGACATATAAAGAATAGAAGGACTGCCAGTCCCAGCTCGGGTAGCTCGTGGTCGCCATCCACGTACCCACAAGATGTGGGCCCCTGAGCAAAGAGATCTCAAGCCTATGAAGTAGAAAAATACACTGGGAAGCAAGCGAGTAAACAAAAAACAAACTCGGGAATTGCTTCCCTCTCTCTCTTTACCATCTGAACGAATATATTGCACAATGTTACACCTCACAGTTTAATTAAAATACAAAAATATGGGGATTGACTTCCCCGAGACTTTCTCGTATATTCTTTTGGAATTACGTCTGGGTGTGTGTGTGAACACGATTGCTTAAAAACCAAAGCAGCTAGATCGATGAAATTTGGTATATGCTCCTTACACTAAAATTGTAGATTTCTATCAACTTTTGGAGTAAATAAGTCACTTGGAAGTAGTACTTTACTTAAAAAAGTTTTTTCAAAAATTTTGAAATTTTCAAATACTGTATTTTATTATAATATAACAAAAAAATTGAAAATTTCAAAATTTTTGAAAAAACTTTTTAAGTAAAGTACTACTTCCAAGTGACTTATTTACTCCAAAAGTTGATAGAAATCTACAATTTTAGTGTATGTCCCGGAAAGGCTGGCGATTCTGGATTCGATTCCCGGGGACCATGGGATGTTTGGCCTCGCCAATAAAAAAATACAGTCTTGTTAAATAGAATATAAATATTTGTATATAGGCCTATTTACTTAAATTTACTAATTTATTAAATAAAAAAAGTTTCTTTAATTTCATAAAAAATTTTTATCTTATATTTAAGCCATTATTACCTCCACCGAATTTTTTTTTCCAGGTGTGAATGGAACTAGTTGCCTTAAGCACAGAAGCGCCAGGGGTAACTCTATTTTAAAAATTTTTTAAAGACTTAATCGTAGTTTTATCCTTAAAAAAAAAAAAACAGGTGTATTTAAATTATAAACGTTGAAATGGTATTTTTTTTATTCGCAAGTGGTGATTAAAAATTCCTAAATATAATTAATTTGGAGAGTTGTATAGAACAAGCGATTAATATAATTTGAGACTATTATTAGGAGCACTCTGCATAAGGCTTCTTGACAAGGGGTTCAATTAATTTGACAGAAGCAATAAAGATTCAAGCGTGTGGGGTTGAAACGGACCTATTGTCCCGGGAATTCTTTCTAGCTCTCTTTGAGGGGAGATACCAAAAATATCCTCGACATTATTTGCACCCAGCCTCTGCAAGTGGATAATGGCATCCCAAGAATGTCAATATAATCGAACATTTATTTCCTTTCATTTTAACAGTTAATTTAATAAACAATAAATTTAAGAATTTTTATCCATCGTGAGGATGAAACTCTAATAAAAAGTCGAATCATAAGCATACTCTGTAATGGGAGAGGTAAATTTTTTCTAAATATATATGTATATTGGAGATAGAAAGATCAATGATTAAATACCATATTTCAAATAAAATGTATTAATATAAATAGCAATAGCAAATAGTAACTGTCAATATTGATCTTTTGCATAGAGTCCTGAATCAATCTTATGAGGAATCAAGTTTCCCGGACAACAGGTGCGACTCCCTGACATTGACAGGCCTCCCCTCTCCAAAAAATTGCTTAATAATAGGGCTATTTTAAATATTTACTTTATTATATAATCGTGGCTGGAGGTCTATTTTTTATAATTGGGATTAAAAGAATGTATAATTTCAAATTAGAGCAAATTAAAATGATAATTTTTTATACTAGTAATTTTATGAATCATATAAATATGTAACATTATTTATTATTAAGGAATTAATTTAATAAATAATACTAGATTATAAAATCTCTGGATCTGCTCAGAGAGAAAAAAAATCGATTGTTATTTGGCAAGTCCAAACACGGCCGAAACCTGTGAACTCGAGAAAAAAAAATATTATATTGAATATAATTTGATAACATTTGGTATTTAGATCTAAAAAAAGTAGCATATCGACGCTCGATGTAGAAAGTGTCTAACTCCACTTTTTTTCAAAAATCATTTTTTGTATTTTCTGTAGAAAAATATAATATCATTCTCCTTATGCCCTGAACTGGGTAAGAGCTTCATTCAAATTTTTCAGTTCGAAAAGTTACAGCACGAAGTGTTTAACAGTGGTTTTAACAATGACAATGAAATGTTTTTTGGCTCTCCTGAAAAATAAACAAAAATGGAGATAGGCACTTTACTAATTAGAACGTCGATATACTATAAAAAAAAATAATAATAATAATTGAATGATTGATTAAAAATTTATTTTGATGGAAATACACGCTTTGAAAATCCAGGTTGGAGAAAGTTGGGTGATGTGCGATCAGTCATACCAAATTTTTTTATTATATTATGAATAGGCGAGACTAGTAATTTCGAAAAATAAAAATATCAAATTTCTATTAAAAAATTAATTTTTTTTTTTTTTTATAAATCTTTCGTGTCAGGGTTTTGTTACATCTTCCTGTTAAATAGACTATTCTCAGATACTAATATTACCTCTTCCTTTATAAGATATTTATATAGGTTATCATATTTAGTCTATATCAAAAGAGTATAATATTATAACTCTGGCAACTTTTAAACCAATACAGGTAAGATTTTCTGTCTAATAATTTCTTTCAATAATCTCAGAGTGAAAAATTTTTTTATATTTTTTTGCCCGTTTGTGGGCTAAAAAGTATCAAAATAATAATTTTTACTTTCTCTTATCTATTTATATATGTAATATAATTATAGAGGAGAAAGTATTGGATTCATGTCAAAAATTCGATGTCGATGTTTTGATGGATAAACACGTTTTGAGGTCCCCTGAATCCAAAAAAGTGGATTTCGCAACAGGGTCTGTCTGGGGTGTGTGTGTCTGTGCTCAATTATAAGCATGAAGGAATTGAACTAGGAAGTTGAAATTTTATATTTAAGTTAGGCATCCACTTGAGGCGTGAAAATAAGATTTTTATCAAAATCAGCCAAAATGTACTAGTAGTTTACTGAAATATTTTTTCAGTTTTTTTCGATTTTTTCAAAGTTCGTTCTAACGATTTTGTTTAAAATTCAAAAAATCAATTATTTTTTAGATGCTCTTTAAAATGTAGGTCTATATTCTCATTTTGCCATTGAAATCTTTTGAAGCATACTTCACTCTTGTACTTCCCAGGATAGATAGGAGAAATGGTTGCCATGTTAACAAAATATAAATATTCCCATGTTTATAAATTTTACATCTTGAATTCTAATGTACCGTACTGTCGGAAACTAAATATATGTCGACACAAAAAATCTGGTGTGAGCAGTCACACCATATTTTTTTATTAAACCTCAGCTCTATTCAATTTAGTAAAAATGCATTATCCTTTTTGTTTATCTGTCTGAGGTGTTTCATACAAACTGATGTTAAAATTTCTTATGTTCTAATCTGATGCTAAAATTTAATTTATGTTAAGAAAGTTTTGTAAATCATTTTCTAGTTGATTATCCAAGCACTAATCATTGTTAAAGATAAAATTTAATTTACAAACACTACAAAATGAGATGATAAAATAATTAAAATTTGGTTATTTGTAATCGATGTGACCATTGAATGGGAGGTCCCCCAGTCCGATCTGCACGTGTGGAGACACGTGTGGTCCCCGCGGAGGGTGGCCGCCTATCCAGCTTCTTTCTATTCTAAGCCGCGCAGCTGCCGAACTCATTCGGATCACGTGCGTTTGAGAAGGACCGTGCGATTGTTCCCAGACGAACACTTACTGCCTTTTATCCCAAACAATCAAGCATTCGACTGATGTAAAAATCTCATTTTTAATTTCTATTTCGAAAAATATTATTTATAAATAATATTGGGTCAAGGGCGGATCCAGAGGAGTTTCTCAAGGGGGGGAGGGGGTAATTTTTTAAAGTGAAACTTTTTGCCTGGTGTGACTTTCTGTTACTTTGGGAAAATTTAAAGTTGAATTCTTTAAGTATCTACCAGTTTTTTGTGTCGAAATAGTTTTGAAGTCACACCCCTACAGATTTCTAAAGACCCTCAAAACGAGTATTTCCATTAACATCCTCGACATCGAATTTTTTAAACGATCGTAATATTACATACATATATAGGTAAGAGAAAGTAAAAATATATATATTTTTTATTTATTTTTTTTTATTAATTTTTAAGTAGGCTATTAATTTTTAAAATTTTATAATACAAATAAAATTTAATTTCAAAAAAAATATTTTTCTCAAATCTCTGGAGGGAAGGGGGGGGAGGGGGGGGGTAATTACCCTTTAATGATATTACTTATTTAGATTGAAAATGTATATAAATAAAATGTTTCCAACTGAGCTGCCTCATAGGGGATATTGAATAAATATATTCGATTCATCAACAGTGGTTGTGTGTACAATTGGATCTACAATTTCAGGGCTAGCGTCATTTTCGGTTGCACCAGATAAGATTGAAATTATTAATAAATAATATTCAGTCCTCTTGATCATTCAATACATTTAGATTATTTTTATTTTTACTTTCTCTTACCTATGTATATATGTAATATATATATAGAAAGTATTGGATTCATGTCAAAAAATTCGATGTCGAGATTTTTATGGATCTTCACGTTTTGAGGTCCCCTGAATCCAAAAAAGTGGTTTTTGCGACATGGTCTGTCTGTGTGTGTGTCTGTCTGTGTGTCTGTGAACAAAATATCTCAAGAACGAAAAGAGCTAGGAGGTTGAAATTTTATATTTAAGTTAGACACCACCATGGGACGTGACACGAAGCTTTTGAACAAAATCGACCAAAAAGTACTAGTACTTTACTGATGCACTTTTTCAGTTTTTTTCGATTTTCTGAAAATTTGCTCCAACAATTTTTTTTAAAATTCATATATCAACTATTTTTTTAGTTGTTCTTTAAAATGTATATTCTCATTTTGTGATTGAAATCTTCTGAAGACCACTTTACTCTTGTTCTCCATAGAAAAGATAGGAGAAATGGTTGCCATGGTAACAAAATATAAATATTTTGCCATACTTAGAAATTTTACATCTTGAAAATCGAATGTACCATACTGTCGGAAACTAAATACATGTCGACACAAAAAATCTGGTGTGACAAGCACAGTACACAACTTTCGATTACCGAAGGTAAGAGAAAGTTGTGTGCTGTGCGCCAGTCACACCAGATTTTTTATTTTAGTATACAGTGTCTATGAATTCTTCGGACTATTAGCATAACATGATTATCACATCAAGTAATGAAGGCTTTGAAGCAAAAATATAAATTCCTTGACGATCCTTAACGATTTATACACGCTTTTCAAAGGTTATCCAATTAGTGAAGCAAAAGAAAAAAGAAACATATTGACATATTAAATTGAAACATCGACGAAGCAAAAAAACAATGTTTTGACATTGCCAAATTAAGAAGTATAATCGTTCAATAAACATGTTGATAAGGAAAAATTAGTGAATATACTAATTAGAATATAAATTTAAAAGATATTATTTTTAACTAATTCTACGTGCATGTTACTAATTAAAGAATCTATAAATGATTTTTTATCTTTCACATATACCAACAACATAGGTAGGTAGCTTTTAGTATAATGTCCGAATGTGTGTGAGAACCTTTGTGTAATTTATACAGAATAGGTATTACAATTTAATACTAATTGGAGTTAACATAAGTTAAAAGTAAACTGAAAACTTTTTACAAAAATTTGAATAAATACAATTTAGTGAAAAAAAAATATAAAATTAATTAATTCTTTAAATTTTACAAAATTTGATGATTTTGTTTAAATTAAAGTTCCTATAATAAATAGCCAACAGATCAATCGCAAGCTGATTCCTGGCCAAACACTATCAGGAGCAAGCAAAAGTTGTTTTTTTTTTCAATAATTTTATGCAAAATAGTCGATCATATATATTGGCCATCCCTGATATGTATCATATCATTATCTATTAAAAATAAAAAAGAAAAAGATTTGCTTTGGGACACATAATATGTTAATTAAAGATAACATCGAAACTATTTTAATAACATAAATTCAAATTAATAATAAACTTGATTAATTTCCACTTAAACATAATACAATGTACAAATTGTATAATGATATACACAAAGACGAACTGTGATTAATAGTTATAATTTTGCAAGAGCGACAAGCAGCTGGCTCTTGATTTAGATTGGTGTATGCATTATTCAGGCATTTATTACCAATTAGAATCCACAAGACCGGAACGGAGGCGCATCACTTCTTTAATATTGGATGATATACTGAACAAGGTAGAGATTGATTTATAAATTAGATATTAAAATTTAATCTTTAAGAGTAAAAATCGAAACTATTAATAAATTGCAAAAGGAATCATGTTTTGAAAATATGTTTAGGTTGGTCCTTCAATGGTCTTTTTAAATGGACCCTGTTATGCATTAGTGTGTCAAGCGCCAAAAAATTAAAAAATCTGGTGTGACTGGCGCACAGCACACAACTTTCTCTTACCTTCGGTAATCGAAAGTTGTGTACTGTCTTGTCACACCAGATTTTTTGTGTCGGCATGTATTTAGTTCCAGGCAGTAGGGAATATTTGAATTCAGATGTCAAATTTATAAGCATGGGAAAATATTTATATTTTGTTACCATGGCAACCATTTCTCCTATCTTTCCTATGAAGCACAAGAGTAAAGTGTGCTTCAAACAATTTTGAGGGCAAAACGAGAATATACATTTGAAAGAGCATCTAAAAAATAATTGATTTTTGAATTTTAATCAAAATCGTTAGAGCGAATTTTGAGAAAATCGAAAAAAAACTGAAAAAGTACATCAGTAAAGTACTAGTACTCTTTGACCGATTTTGATTAAAAGCTTATTTTCCGGTCCCGGGAGGTGTTTAACTTAAATATAAAATTTCAGCCTCATAGCTTAATTCCTTCATGCTTAAAATTGAACACACACACACACACACACACAACACACACACACACACAGACACACAGACAGACCATGTCGCGAAAACCACTTTTTTGGATTCAGGGGACCTCAAAACGTGAAGATCCATCAAAATCTCGACATCGAATTTTTGACATGAATCCAATACTTTCTCTCTATATATATATTACATATATACATAGGTAAGAGAAAGTAAAATTGAGTTAAGCACGGAATATTGTTTCAAATGCTATAATTAATATTTTTTATGAAATGTCCTAAAAAAATGTATATTTAATTTTAAACCATTAAATATTTAATGTTACTTACACAATTACAAAAAAAATTATATATAATCCAATGAAAACAAAAAACTTTAATGTTAATTTTCTCAAAATTCGGTAGCTGGCGCTTGACACACTAATGCGTAACAGGATCCAAATAAGCATTGCATTTATAAAATTATCACATTAATGTCTTAAATATAATTGTATAACAAGGTAAATTTCAATTTATTTAATAACTAATCATTTAAATTAGGAAAATCTCGCTTTTTTGATACAAAGTTGATAGTATAATAACAAGTGTTATGCATTAATTAGAACGTTTTTGTATAATGAAAGATTAAAAAAAAAAATTGTTTTAAGGTTTTTTTCGGCATCTAAGGCCATTTAGATCTCTATTTATTTCAACTGATTGGTAACCCAATTCATTTGAAATAAATTTTTCTGGCTTGGGACGAGAAGCGAACCCGGGACCCCCTCAGTTATAAGAAGCTAATGTCGTCTCTCTAGGCCACGGGTCATGGGTTTAATTAAAGATAAATGTGCCCCCATTAATTAATTTGTTATAACTAGAGACCGGACAAAAAAGCATAAAAAAAATGGAAAAAAAGTGCTTAAAAAGCATAAAAATCTTGAATAATAAGATGTTAAATAAGCATAAAAGTTGAAAAAAAGCATCTAATAAGCAATTTTACTCATACCAATGGCGTATACAAATTTTTTTTTTAAAGAAAAATTGCAAAAAATTTTGTTTTTGCGGAACCAAATTTTTTCACCCTGATGAAAAATTTTTTTTCCAGGGCTATATTTTTTCGCACTGCGGGGTTTTTGAAATTTTTTTTTTTTTTTGGGGGGGCCCTCCCCCTCCTTATATACGGCCCTGGTGTATGCGTGTGCGAATGGGAAAAAGTGTGTTTTTTAATAAAAAAAAAAAAAAAAATTATAAATATTCGTAAAATAAGTTCAAATAAGCATGAAAGGGAAAAAAAAAAGCAAAAAAAGCATAAAAAATGCAATCTCAATACACTTAGTTTTTCCTAATTCGTATAGAAATTAAATATCTAATGGTTGCTTATAAAATTGATCAATAAGCATTTTGCTTAAAATCCGGTCTCTAGTTATAACACTCTGGGCTTTATTAATTTTTCAAGCATGCCTTTGATGAAATGAATAAAAAAAATCCAATGTCATTTGGTATGCCTACCTATCAGGCAAACACGAAATCTTGGAATAAAATTGATAAATGCCAAACGGAGATCTACTTAAGCTTGGCAACAGACCCCACAATCGTTGCAATTAAGTGATGTCATGCTAAGGGCGGATACAGGGGGTAAAGGGGGTAATTACCCCCCTCCCCCCGAGATTAAAAAAAATACTTTTTTTTTCGAAAAAAAATTTATTTTTAATGTAAAATTTTAAAAATTAATATTTAAAAATTTCATTTGTATTTAGATTCTGACAAACAAGTACAGAATGTGCCTTTAAATTACCGAAATTAAGAAAAAATAGTGTGCTGTGCGACGAATCACACCAGATTAGCCCCCCCCCCCCCCGAGAAACACCTCTGGATCCGCCCTTGTGTCATGAGCAGCAAAAGCTCGGAATTGGCGACAGAGAGCAATCAGCGATTTGAACGAATAAATAAATAAATAAATTTATTTAATTTCTATTTTCATTTATCAGTCAAATAAATACGCTTTCTAAAGAATATATTTTGACTTCTCTATCTAAAATATTTAAAACATGGAATAGTTTGAAAGAGAAAAGTGCGCACAGTTGCCCCGAATGACTCTACATATCGTTATTCAAAGTGGGGTAAAAATAAAAGTTTTGGTCTTAATAAGAGCTCAAAATATTTTTATTGATTTGATTTTGTAGCTATTGATATTTTGTAATTTTGTAAGGTATTGTGAGAGATGGCCGAGTAGCCATAACCTAAATAAATAAAGAGCTCAAAAAGTATTATATAAACTCAGAATTCGCAGAGACTTTGCAGCCAAGAGATTAAATAAAAAAATCTTTTATTTAATTTTTATTTGCCAACGTTTCAAATAAAAATTAAATAAAATATTTTTTTATTTAATCCCCTGGCTGCAAAGTCCCTGCGAATCCTCAGTAAATCTCCACAGCCAAAAAACATCAATTTATCGTATTATATTAATATAAATATTGATAAAATTGATTAAACAAAGAAAATCATTTCTTAACGTTAGTATTTAAGAATGAAAGAACCCTTTACTTGCCAACAATGTAGTCAGCAAAAATTTCGAAATCAGTGGAACGAATGAAGAAAATAATTTAAGAAAAATACCAAGTAATTAACTTGAACGAAACCTTAGGGGACTTTTCATCGTGATCCAATGAATATAAAATGATTTTTTTTAATTATTAAATTACATATAACGAAATATGTTTTGTTATAATAAACTCATTAAATTAGAACAAAAAAATATTTATATATAAAGTGTTAAAAGTTTTTATAATATCTTGCTACAGTTGATCTCTAGAGAGCGGCTCTTTTCAAAGATTATCTTGGCGAACAAAAAATTATATTAACTTATAATAAATGCCTATTAATATCTAAGTGGTTTTTAATATTATTTTAATGAATAGCAAAGTTGTATCAAATGCCTGAGCGCAAATTTTTCATCAGTATATACTACTATATATTTAAATTAGCTTTAGTTATTCTAGCAAGCAATTTGAGTTAATAGTATGCATAAAACATTAAGAGTCAAGGAGTCGTGATTTGCTTCAATCTCGGCTCATATAGTGGGTGGTATAAAAAATTGAGAAGGGGAAATTAACAGAGGGGGTAGCCGATTTCCGGCCATCCAGGGTCGCCGATTGTGACGCTTGGCTGCGCCGATGGAACGTCGTTAACGGGGACATCAGGCACACAGGTGTGCCTTTGTTATAGGGTGGATCAAAAACTCGAAGGGTTTGATGGTTTGCCATAAAACATATAATTTTTAATTATTTAAAAAAGAAAATTCGAGAAATTAACTTATTTATTAATTTTTTGCCTTCCACCTAAAAGAAATTGTTTAAATGTAACGGATTTAAGCTGAAAAAATTTATTTTTCCTTATCTGAGGGCATTTAGACCCCGTTTTTATTTATTCGAATTAATTGGTAGTTAATAGGCCTATAATTTAAATAAATTATATGAAAATATTAATTAAAATTGAATAATAATGGTTATGCGGAATGGGCTTAAGTGGAGTTTTAGGACTCCAATGAGAATCGTTTTTCATTTTGAATAAAAAGGAATGAGTAGAAATTCGGGGCGAGGAATTGTTACGTAAAAATTTTTTAGAGACGTTTATACTTCTCGAGAGAGAAACAAGAACATTATACGAGAATGCTTTTCTAGAACAAAATTATCTCTTAAGAACCCCTAAAAATGACGGGGGTAAAATGTGGTATTTTATAATGATTGGAGGTTATAAGAGAATCATATGCAATTCTCAATTGGAAGATTACTCCTTAATGGATAGCAGGTTCTTCAAGCAATATTTCAATAAAAAACAATTATTTTTCATTTTCAGGATTTTATTCATTTGATGACTGTGTGTGCTAGTGGTACTGTTCACACACAGTCATCGAATGAATAAAATCCTGAAAATGAAAAATAATTATGTTTTTTATTGAAATATTGCTTGAAGAACCTGCTATCCATTAAGGAGTAATCTTCCAATTAAAAATTGTAGTATTTTATACAAACTAAATCAAAATAAGTGAATTTTTACTTTCTCTACCAAATGAAAAAAAGGGGGGGGGAAGTTTAATCTATTTTCTTTTTTTCTTGAAGGAGAATTTCTACAAACTTTAGCTAGGAATTTCTAATTATCAAATTAAATTATTAGCTATTATTATTCAGATGGAGATACCAATTTATTTGGATTATTATTTTGAGTCAACGTTTTGGAGTCCAAACGACTCCTCTTACAGGACCATGCGGGGCCAAGAAAATAAATTTGCTCTCAATTTTGTCGAAACGTTGACTCATTGCGGAAGGAGATAATCCAAATAAATTGGCTTGAAAATCATCTTCAGATTTTTATTTAACTTCATCTTTCTAAAACAATACAGGGCCGGATCTGGGGGGGGGGGGGGGGGGTGGGTGCTCGGGGGGGCAGATAGGGGGGGAAAAAAAAAAAATATAAAAAAAAAAAAAAAAAATAAATTTTTAAAAAAAAGGGGGGGGGGGGAGAAAAATCCCCCCCCCCCCCACCCTCAATTATTTTATTGAAAAGTTTAATAAATTGGTAACACCTTGTAGACATGAAGATACAACTATCATCATTTGGAAAAAGAATCCCACCGCCCTAGAGTCCAAAATGAGCGATGAAATTCGACTCGACCCTCCTCGTCGGCTCGAATTTCCTACAGGCCATCATCTCATCAACAGATTTATGGCTCTTCTTTTGAGAAGAGATGATAGGCTTTGATGTCGATCTGCCGGGCCAAAATAGGTTAATTACTTTGATAATTAGTCATAATTAAAGAGTTAACTCACTCATGAAGGTTGAGAATTAGGGTGATTCTTTTGAAAAATATTAATTTTGACAGATATTAATACTAAATGAAAATTATGAACTTGAGACTTAGCACTAAATAAGAACAAAGTCTAATACCAAAATGAAAAAGGAACAGAAGAAATCAACAGTATTTAATATGAAAATGATTGATAAAAGAGCGCTGGTTTCTTCTCAATTTTGGGAGAAATTTTATGTGTAGTAAGTTCTGTTTAATACTAACTAAGGTACCCGTATATAAACTAAATAAATCCCCGAATAAAATTTTAATTTAATATAAAATGACCTAAGGTTAAACATTTAGTAAATTGATTTATGTTTTTTTTTCACTTTTTTAGAATTACATTCATCAAATTTCTAGTAACTAAAAGTGTTTTTTAATTATTAACTTCAAATTAAGAGAAAAAAATTAATTAATGCTTTGATAATTACTCGTAAAATAGATATTTGAAGTATGCTATATCTAAATTATGATTGACAGACTTTCTCTAAAAATTTAAGCATTTTTTTATTAACTGTGGCTTGATTAAATTTAATTACTATTCCGGCGTTAGTTACTTTTTTTTTTTATTTAATTACAAATCCAATCAACCTTTAGAAACTCGGGAAAATTTTAATTTTATTTAGAACCAAAAAATTATCATCAGATAAAAGAGAAATAAATCTTTTTAAAATTTAATTCGAAAATAAATTATAGGTTAACTAAGTAGGATTAAAGAATTAATCAAAAAAGTATGGTTCGACAATTTTTTTAAGATAATTTGCAAATAAAATATTTCATTTGGTAGAATGAAAAACATTAGGTCAATGGAGTTTTAATGATTTATTATGTTAATAAATTACTGAAACTTATGACCTAGTGTTTTTAAATTATTCTATTCAATATTATTTTTAAACACACACTTTTTCCCATTACGGTAGCTAACGGGCTTATTCATTTTCACTTTGGAGCTCAAAATTTCTGAAAATTTCGATGTCAACCACGAGTTACTCGACATAAGCTTAATGCTGAAATTTATATTCTTTTATTTCTCATTCTTTACTGGAAATGAATTGTTACTGGTTCTCTGTTCGATAAAGTTTATTAATTGGGCCGGCTGGCCTGGCAAGAAGAAGGAACAACAGCCACCAAGATCATCATTGTTAAGCAACGCCAAGTGGTGCTGAAAATCGGGATAGGTGGCCCCCGAAAAACAAGACCATTTAACGCCCGCCGGAAGCCATCGATACATGCATTTAATAAATAATCAATAAATAAATTTATAAAAGTCAAATGGCCTCTCCAGCCGAAATGACTTTAAAAAAAAGAAGTTATTAAAACAAAAAAAAAAATGTTATAATATAAATTTAATTCTTGGGCATTTGAGAATCGTAATGGCATCAAATGACTTATGCCTAAGGGGATGTATATTTTAACCGAATATAACCTCTCTAATAAAATTGTCTTACGAGAGAGAGAAAAAATCCCGAGGACACAAAGACGATGTTAGTGAAGATCCTAGGCGAAAGAGTAATTTTTTTTACACACTATTATCTGAAATTAAATTCAGATACCGTATATAATAAAATTAGTTTTAGTATCGCCTGAGAGATAAACGAATAATACCCAATGTGGATTATAAAAATGTCATTTAAATTTAAGTGGAAATAATACTTTGATGAGATAAAATAATTAATAAAAATTGTATTTAAAATTTTTAAAATAAATTAAAAATTAAAATTGTATTTAATTTAAAAAAGAAGAGATAGAGTGTTCACTCGGACAACACTAAAATCTGAGCCATGGAAATATTTTGTTTTACCAAATGGTATTTTTAGAATTTGGACATTAGTAGCTTCTTTATTAACTTTAACTAGCCACCTATCCAAAACCAAGCCACAACAATTTAAACTTAGACCCACTGATTTTTGTGGCAAGTTTCCAAGGCCGTCGCACGGTCGTTTATTTGGTACTTTAAATGATTTATAACAAATAAGGATCTAATAATAAAATAATAATAAATTTTCTCTTTCATTTAAATAAAATAATAATATTGAGAGGAAGGGCAGAGGGAGCCAAAAAGAAATAATTCTGAATGCTACAACAATCCGTGATTTTTAAGTCATTTTGTCGTCAAACATAACGTCATTTTTGGTCAGTCTATTACCAGTTTCTGACGTCATTTTGACGGGTCTCTGCTAGCTGGGAACGGTCAAAAGTTTAAATCTTAATATAAAAATAATTTAAAAAATCTGGTGTGACTGGTCGCACCGCACACAATTTCTCTTCATTCAGCAACTAATTAAATTTTTAATATCAATATTTTGAGCTCCTCTCAGCCATTATTGCAATAATAGTTCATTCGTATTTACAGTATATATTTTTATATATAAGACAAAGATAAATTAGTAGCACTATTAAAAATTGAAAAGAGTATTGAAATATGCTTGTGAAATCTTATTTATTATTTCCTTTCCAAAAGTCAACTCTTTTCCAATTCAAATAACAAATCTTTTATTTTATTATAATTTTTTTTTTTTTTTTTTTTTTTTTTTTTTTTTTTAAGAACCAAATAAGATAAAGGGTGTGTTCCCTTTGTCAGGGACCCGGAAATGGCCTTTGACCCGAGCACCTTGGAGCAGGCGCTATGCCGCCGCAGGTGTTCGGGGTCAAGGGCCGCCATATTCATATTCAAATGTCAATGGCGTCCCGGTGGGATCCTCGACCTTCGCAATCGGGCTCTCTGTCTGCATCCTCTCCCTATTTGAATACCTAAACGTCGAATTTCAAAATATTTTTTCTCTAACACATAACAAAGATAAAGGACTATATGTCAATAAAGAATCAATTTAAATATATGAATTTGATAAAATCCTCTGGCGAAAACAGAAAGAAGTTTTGAGGGTTAATTCATAATTCTTTTAACTACTTCATTAGCAGATGTTTTTTGTTCAAATTTGCATTTTACAATTTCTATTTATTTGTTTATTTATTTTACAATTATATATTTAAATTAAAAGCTTGTGAAAAAAACAAGTATTTACTTCTTTTTTTTTGTTAAACACATTACCTCGTTATTTTAGAGTTTCAGATTGAATTTTCCCAGCAAATTTTGACAAGTAATTTATTGATATTTTCCAAGTGTTTTGAAGCTAATTGACTTTTGTTTATAAAAACAAAAAAAAAAAAAACTATAATTTTGGCAAATTCAAGGTTAAAGCAAAGCAAAAAATTTTTAATAATGGACTAAATAGAATAATTATATCCTATATGTACACATTATAAAATGAAAACTATTCAAAAATTAACTTTTTTATATCGATTTTTTTTTTTATTTAAACCCAGTCCTTATTCATTTATATTGTTTGATAGCCAATTCAATTTAAATAAATTTTTGTTGCATGGGACGAGATGCGAATCCGCGATGTTTTATTTTTTGATTTTCTTTTTTTCCCCGGGGTTTTGTGTAACATTCTCATGCTGAACGCATACCAATTGAGCAAAAATACTCAATGACAAAACATTTTGTCCAAGAACAAAATGTTTTGCCCAATGCCAAAGCACACCGATTGAGCAAAATATTTTGCCATTGAACAAAATGTTCTGCCATTCACCAAAATGTTTTACCATTGGACAAAATGTTTTGTCATTCAGCAAAATGTTTTGCCATTGAGCATTTTGCTTCCAGTAAGCAGTTTGTTACCAGTAAAATAATTTGTCTTTAAGAGGGCTCGGGGGGGGGGGGTGTATGTTTTGTCCAAGAGCAAAAAGTTTTGCTCAATCCAAAGCATACCGATTGAACAAAACGCTCAATGGCAAAACATTTTGTTCGAAAACGTTTTTGCTCAATTGATGTGCGTTCAGACTTAAGGTTTACGCAAGAGAAAGAGATTTTGAATATTTAAATATTTTCTATATGAATTTTTTAATCAATAAATCATAATAAATTTTTGAAAGTAACCGACCCTTAGTTTAACTTTTTCTTTTTTGTTTTATTAAATTTTTTCATGAACAATTCTAATTATCTATTTAGCTTATTAAATATCAATATTTTTTCTTTACTATATAACATAGAAAGTATTTTAATTAAGATTTTATCAAATTTTATATTTAAGAAGTTTTATAAAACTATCTAACACGATATCATCATATTATTAATAGAAAGCTTTTTTTTTTATTAATAACAGATTTTACTATATATTTTTTTTAAATACTGCCACTAGTAGTCCCAAGAGGTGGACTCAGCCGGCCCATCCCCCACCTCTTTGAAAAAAATATTAATATTATGTTTTTAATAATACCAAAGTTCTTTATTAATGCTAATATAATTTGAATCTGGAACTAACATAATTATAATAAATAAATCATTATTACCCCGATTACCTTCCTTTCTTTAAATAGGCCACTGCCTCTTCTCCCTTGACAACACTAAAGATTTCGACCCTCTCCTGCTTAGCCAGATCATGGACCGCGAGCGACATTGAATGGGAATGTCCACCCCATACAAAGTATGTTTATCTAACTCACCGAAATTAGAATAGTCCTGGGTCCTATTTCAAAGTATCTAAAAAGACAAGCAAGGAAGAAGGGATGTATTTAGTTTTGGGGGCAGCAAGCAAATTAATTTTGGAAAAGCGACGTCGACGAGGAGACGCTTTTGCCCGCACCTGGCGCAGCCGGCGTCCACATGCAAAGACATATACACACACTCAAATACCAACACACATACATTGAAAATATACATATTCAAGCACATTGGTCCGATTTAGACGGAAAAACCAAAATACACCCGAACACGTGCGCACAAGAGAACTGTTTAAATACGTACCGTCTCTTCTATGGACCATCATGAAAGCCAACTTGTGTACATTCTGATTGGGGAATATCATTTAAAAAGATGAAACTATTTTTATTTGACTCTTGAAATATAACACTTTGAAGAATACAATCAAAATATCAGATTATCTAAAACCACACCAACACCCACCAACAAATTAAAACAACCCCTCACAGATAATCTCTATTCTCACCTAAATAAAAAAGAACAATTTTCAAGCGAGAAATCTAATTTGTATCCAAATTTTTTTTGACCTTACAATTTCTAACATCTTAATTACTATCCTAAAGTATTAATTATCTTAGAATATTTTCATGAACTATTGAACTTAACAACACCTTTGAAAATCATTAGAAAGTTTCAATCTTGTAAAGAATGTGATAATCTTCCCTTAATTATAATTTTTTACCGGAATAGAATTCGTTTTATTTTATAACAAATTTAATTAAAGATAAATAAGAAATTTACTAAAGGTATACAGGTCTAGGCGGCTACATTAATTTTTTTTTCTTACATCAACAAGCTGGGGAAATTAAATCATTTGGAAACCAAATGGTGTCTGAATAATTTGTATAGTAATATTTTAATTAAATTGATACTGGCGACCGTAGGCACTAGTTGAAACATATTCATATAGGGAATTTTATAGGGTAATTTTTACAAATAAACCACAGTCAAGGGCGGATACAAGGGGGGGGGGTAAAGGGGGTAATTACCCCCCCCCTCCGAGATTCGAAAAAAATACCTTTTTTTCGCAAAAAAATTTATTTTTAATGTAAAAGTTTTAAAATTAATGCTTAAAAATTTGATGTGTATTTATATTCTGGCAAACAAGTACAGAATGCGCTTTTAAATTACCGAAATTAAAAAAAAATAGTGTGCTGTGCGACGAGTCACACCAGATTACCCCCCCCCCCCGAGAAACACCTCTGGATCCGCCCTTGACCACAGTTAAACCGAAAATCTAATTCTTTTACTAATGATAACAAGTGTGAAAGCCTAAACTCCAAAATCATATAGGGAATATATTACAATAAATTATACACTAGGTTAGTTGGATTAGTTTAGATACCAAATGGCTTAAATAAGAATGCCTGGGCTTAGATATTATCATAAATTACGGTTACCATCAAAGTCTTTTTTGGCCTGGATTGCCGAAAAGACTGTGTGTATGAGTAAGTGATTGTGAATGTGAATGGGAAAAAAGTGTGAGTGTTAAAAAAAAAAAATAAATAAAAATAAACAAAATAAATACCAGCCCAAAGGTAGAGTGTGAGTGTGGTTTGTGATACCAAAGGTCAAGGGTTCGCATACCCTCTCATGTGACAAAAAGTTGTTTCAATTGGATTGGCTGCTAATGCACTTATTATTATTATTATTATTTTTTTTTTTTCTTTATTTAAGGTCTTTTTCGGCATCGAAGGCCATTTAGACCCCATCCCTATTTATTTAAATAGATTTGTAGGAAATTCAATTTAAATAAATTTTGGGACGGGATGGAAACCCCTACAGCACGCTAACCCCTACACCAAGGCCCGATGGCTTGGAAAATATTAATGCTAATACAAATGAATTTTTCTGGCTTGAGATGGGAAGTGAATCCGAGACCCCAAGCACGAGAAATACACTTATTTTATCCAGTTTAATCTTCTTCTTCTTCTTCTTCTTCTTCTGTCCCCGCAATGCGGGGTCGGCGAACCTAACTTACTCCCTCTAACCCTATCATTCGTTTTTCCGACCGGAAGAAATAGGTCAGGCCAGCCCGTCGTTGAAAAGAGGAAGCAAGAGACACAGACATACAAAGAACTGAAGGACTGCCTGTCCCAGCTCGGGCAGCTCGTGGTCGCCATCCACGTACCCACAAGACGTGGGCCCCTGAGCGATATTTTATCCAGTTTAATAAAGAGAAGAAAATATTGGTTGCGAAAAATTGTTTATTCAAAGAAAGAGTTCAAATAAAAAAATATTTTGGACCAAAAATAAAAATTATGAAAGTTTGCGAGTAATTAACAAAAAAAAAAAAAAAAAAAAAAAAAATTGACGCACGTGAATAAATTTTAAATATTTTTTATATTAATAATTTTTAAAAGCATTAAAAATTTTACCGCTCTTGTTTCTTTCGATATATTTCTCTTTATTTATAATATAATTTTTCGCGCATTCGAGAGGGGGGGGGGGGGAGGGCTGGACCCCCATACCTCCACCCCTGGCTAGAGCTTTGATAGCAAGTAATTTCCTAGGCAATGGCATCGGGACGATATGTGGGTGATAAATAGTGGCGTCGCGGCTCAGGCCGTTGGCAAAGCCAATGTATTCCTGGAGAGTCGGGCAGGTGGTGAGCATGTGTCGCCGACGACGCCTATTTTAGGGGCCAAGCTACCAACGCCTCTGCTAGGGCTTTTCCTAGGCAAACCTATTGTAAATTATGATTACATATTTTCGGTTAATAAATTCAATATACCGTACTAACAATTGTTCTTACAATATATAAACCCAATAATTAATTGGATCAATATGTAATCAACTAAATAGAAATATTTCCGATAAATTCAGTATTGGAAACTTGATTATTTCCGACTATTATAATAGAATAAAATGAACACCATTTGAACGAGGTTATGCACGAAGGAACCAAGCGCCATTAACCTAAATCTGAGATTAGGGGAATTTCATTTGCACATTTTTAAACAAAACCAATGGGAATAACTTTTTTCTCATTTTATACAAAAAAAAAGAGAACAAAATAATGTTGTGATTTAAATAAAGAGGTAGATCTTTTTCCCTACAAGACGGCGGCCTTATCTCAATTTCGATCATAATGGCGCTTGGTTCCTTTATGCATAACTTTGTCCATTTATTTGATCACAAAAGAGCGATATTTCACTATTATTTTTAATTTTAAAATAATAGCTATTTTATTTTATCCATTAAAATATATTGTTAATAACATAAAATGCGTTAGAATAAATAATTAATAATACTAATAATATTTTTATAAGATAAAAAATCGCATTCTGTAATTTATTATAAAGATAGAAATATTCAGTTTTTAAAACTTGGCGGAACAAGCGCTTCATTCATGTGTGAAGTCAGTCAACATTCTCCCCTTAGCAACTGGTTAGCAACGAAGGCCTGACTATGGCTATATTCACTTTATTTAATCCTCTTCGACAAGTTTTGAATAAGTGTCAAAGTGCTTTTTTTAATAATAGTTATAGCAGAGTTATAGTGATTTTCAGTTAAATATCAAATTACATTCCTCTATTTTAATTTATTTATTAGTGTTATTTCACCTTCTCTAAAAGCAATTGTTAATATTATAAGTTGTGTTATGACAGGACACGTCAATGCTATACAAACCACTATTAAATTGTTTTCTGTGTATTTATATATATGAAAGAACACTTACACATAAATATATAAATTATTCCGATTAATCATGGTGAGATTAGGCAAATCAAAGCCTGAAAGTCAATCTTCTCAACAGTCAGCATGGGTAAATATTCATAGAGGCCTATATATATATATATATATCACATTCATCTAGAAATTTATTTATTTTTAATATTCAAACATAGAGAATTTATTTATTAAAGACTCAATGGATAGTGCCTAAGCCTTTTTTTGAAATCCCAAATCTCTTAGGTAGCAATCAAATATGACTCCTTTTTATATTAATACATTTCAAATAATTTACAGTATATAAAAAGAAGTTAAGCATTAACTAAGCCACTAGTGTAATTTAAAAAAAAGAATCCATGAATTTTAGAAAGATTGTCCTAAAAATTGTAGTTTAAATTTTCCATTATTTTTTAAAACCTTAACTAATAATTTTCAATTTTTGTTTTCAGACAGATACTGATTTGGTCTTACCATTCAATGAACCATCGGATGATGAGGAAAATGAAGCGGATAATGGTTCAAATGTTACTCATCATAAAGAAACGTCATTTATTATTTCTCCAAAATCGATTAAATCTGATTCTAATTCATATAAATCCGAAAGTTCTAAATTTTCACATGAAAAAACTACTATTAAAAAGAAGACACATTCAAGAACACAGCCGGATAATTCATCTTCTCAATCGATATCAAGTTTGAATACAATTAGCAGTCATCAGATTGAAGAAATATCTCTTGATGTATGTTTGTTATTGTATTAATCAGAGGACTCTACATTTGATTCATGATTTAAATGATTAAGTAGAGTAAGTTTATTTTCTTAAAAATTTCATGCTGATGTGATTTGATACATATAACTAAAAACCAAATCGTCATAAGTAGGAAAAAATATTGTGTTTGATTTCCTAAATCATGAATCTTGTTTTTTCTTTTTATTTTATTGATTTAATTTATATTTAAAAGAATTTGATTTGTTTTAGAAAAAAAATGTATTAAAATTAGATGCCTTACCATCTGTGGATGTTAAAATTAAATCCCCAAAAATAGTTTCAAGTTCAAGTTCAATACAAGAAAAAGAATCAATAAAATCCACTCAAAAGCAACACAAACCACAAGTTATTCCAAAGGTATATATTTTAATAATCTAATTTATAATACTAATTTCATATATTTTAATAGTAGGGTTCAAGGAAATATTCCAATCTTTTTTTAGCAGTTCGATTGAATTAGGCATTTTGGACAAATCATTTTCATATCCACAATGTAATTTTTTATGAACTTGCGTCTTTTGAGAGTATAAAAATAAAAAGAAATGTAGATTGAAACTGTTAAAAAAGAGTTGAAATAATTTTTCTGGACCTTTAACTAGTTCATCTATCCAGCATCATCTATCGACATTTTATATTTAAATTTTTATTTCAGACATCATCACCGGGAAAATTAAAACCTCTTATAAAAAAAACATTTAATCGTTTTAAAAATGAAGAACCTTCAACTTTTGAAAAATTGGTAGGTAGAACTAATATTTTTATTTTAAAACACTTTAATGCAAAGATAGGTTCCTCGGGTAAAGTCGCGTGGGATGTTGAGATTTACTCGACGTTTCGGCTCTCCTTTTGGAGCCATTTTCAAGAGAGAAGGGGGGTTAGGAGGTAATAATGGAGGAGGGTTGTTTACGGGGTCGCAGCCTTGCTGATCCCCTGGTAAATTTGGTGGATGGCTCGGAGGCATGGATTGGTCTCTGAGAGCCGGAGGAGGGTATGTTGTGTGTAATTGTATCTGTGTTCTGTTTGGGTTGACTACGGGGCCTCAATCTGCCTACTCCCCAAGTCGAGGTATTGGTGGTATGTTTGGTGGATGTCTCAGAGGTTTGGGTTTGTCTCTGAGAACTGGGGAGGTGCTGGTTGTCTGTAATCGGGTTTGTGTTTGGTTTGGGTTGACTTTGCGGCCTCAATCTGCCTACAACGCAAGTCGGGATGTTAGCTCTTGGTTTGTCTCGGGGTCTCAACCTGCCTACTATATATATATATATATATATATATATACTGGTATATACTGTATATTAATTTTCTTTTTTTTTCTTTTATGTTGATGGATGTATCTAAAGTTGAGAAAAGAAGAAACGCTTGAACTTAAACAACTAAATATTAAAGAAAAATTGCGAACCAAATGGCAACGATCTGCTCTCAAAGTGAAAGAGGTAGGATTTTCTACAGTTAATTCATTTTTATTACAGTAGAGGCATGCTAATCCGGTCTAAACGGGGCCTATGCCGGATTCTAAAAATGCCCGATTATCCGAAACATATAAAATGTATATATAGTACTATATAATGCATTCATATTTATCTCTTTAAAAAATCTGTAATAATAATTTGTTATCTTAAATACCGCTTTTTTTTTTGCTGCAATATCCCTTTTCAGCAAGCCGGATTAAGAGGTATGCCGGAGTATCGAAGTCTGAATTAGCAAGACTCTACTGTATTTATTTTCATTGTCTTTATGAATCCGGAATATATGAAAATTAACAAAAGTAATAGTCCTGAAGAAATGCCACTTACAGGGCCGGATCTAGAGGGGGGCAGTGGGTGCCTATGCCCCGGGCGGCAGATATCAGGGGGCGGCAATTAAAGAAAGATTCACTAAAAAAAAGGCAAAATGATATGAATTTTGTATAGAAAATTTTAAGGAGGGGGCGGCAAATTAAATTTTGCCCCCCCTAAAAAATCTCCTAGTTCCGGCCCTGGCCACTTATAATATTCATTTTCCTCAAGTGGTGTTGCTGAAGTTGGTTTATTAAAGAGAAAAAAAAAACGCTATATTTTCAGCAATTGTTTTTAATTCGTTAGTAAGGCAATATTTCCAGATATTTCGGAGACCTATCGGCACTCCTTCCTCAGTGGATTTCACCTCAACATTACCGTAATGTGGTGATTGAGGTGAAATCCACTGAGGAAGGAGTGCCGATAGGTCTCCGAAATATCTGGAAATATTGCCTTAATAACGAATTAAAAACAATTGCTGAAAATATAGCGTTTTTTTTCTCTTTTATAATATTCATTGATGGATGACCTGAGATTAAAGTTAGAGGCTTTAAAGGTCTGCCTTTGTATATAATTTTAATTAGGCATTTAATATTTTTAAAGCTTTTAATTATATAATTGTTATTAATTAAATAATTTTTAAAATACTTATATTTTATATTTCATAATATTTAAAAAGACTAAAGAAATCTAATTCTCGCTGAATAACTCTTAGTCGGCTTTTTGGACAAATGATAGACGACATCACATAATAGTGAGTTAGTCCAAGCGTCAACAACATCAAGTCATCTGCGTTCAGCCGTTAGAGACAAAGATAAACATGAAGGGCCAAGAAATCAATTCACTTCACCTAAAAATAACACTATAAAACTTATAGTATATTGACAGTTTTCAGCAATCTAACAAAATATTTAGAAATATGATTATAAATATAGATTTTATATATTTGTATTTAAATATGAAAATTATATTCATAGACCCTAAACTCTCAGGGGCAAATATTTCTTGATATAAGCTTATACCTTGAAAAAAAAAAAAAAAAAAAAATGAGGCAATATGAGAATTCTTTGGTTCGCTTAGATTCAGTTTTCTAGATCGTATTTATTTTTCCAAGATATCTTTATTGTAAGGTAACACTCTTCTTAAATCCAGTCGTTGAAATTTATCGTGCTTTTATTTCTTACTTAACAAAGCTTTTGGTATATGCGGTTGCGGCTTTGATTTTAGAATATCATCTTCATTTCATCAAATATACACCACGGGTTCGGATTCCAGGAAGTCCGATGATTTTATTTAAGCCATTTGGATATCAAATGACTTAAATACGAATGCCTGGACCCCCAATAGATTTAAAAAAAAAACACTATTTTTAAGTATCTATTTTAAATAAGAAAAAGTAAAATTTTTCATTTTTCTTAAAAGAGTTATATTTCTTTTTTCAATTGTGAAATGTATCTGATATAATTAAATTAGGACAGAAAAATTATTTCTTTACCAATGTTTAAACGTCGTGAACTACACCTGTTTCCATTAAATCTTCTCGAAGCAATCTCATGCCTTGACACTAGCTCATGTGTGTATGTATAGTATTTACAAAAATACTTATCCATTAATAAGTGTTGCAACTTTTCTTTATATGATAATGAGATATAAATTTACGTGATATATACTCTTCTATTTTCACAAATGTGAGTCAGTAGTGAGGGAATTAGCAACTCAGTTTTGATTTAATTACAAATTATTCATCTTATTATAACTTCTTTGAAATTAGAGAGGCTAAATGCATTATTTATTTGCCCAGTAAAAAAAATTTTATATCAATATTATAATTATATCCAAAAAATATTTATATTTCTCAAAGATTATCTTGATTTCTGGGGTAACACCTTTTATTTTCTCTTATCTATATATGTTAATATATAATTACAACCATTAATCATCTTGCTTTTTTTTTTTTATTTTTTATTATAAACATAAACAATACAAAAGTGTGAATGAATTCTAAAGCCCAAGTAAAGCAACATTATAGAATAAAATTCCCTCCGAGATGAATTGTCTCAACTTTTTCTTATATACTCCCTCCTCTTGTCTTGTCTGTTTTATATTCCCCACGATGCATTTTAACCCCCACCCTATTTTCCAAATTGTAGAGACTTTCTTCTCGAAGGCAATTACGCCTTTTGTTATGCAGGAAACGCTTTTAGAATAGGATTGCTCTTCCCCCAACTCTCTTCTTATTCTACCAAAAAAATATATAGGTCTATATATAAATATAAGAGAATACCTTTCGATTTTATTTTCCTTTTATTCCTCTGGTTCTGTTTAATCTTCGATAACAACAAAAAAATGAATTCAAACTTTATCAAAGATTTTTTTTTCGTCGAAAAGCAAGTTCAGAACGAGGAGCGTGCTAAGTTATTTAAAATATTAAAAGTTTAGAAACGATGGGGTAGTGTACAGTACTAAACTAGTATATTAATTTATAAATGAGAAAAATAAGTAAGTAATGAATTTTTATTTAATTCAGAACAAAATATAAAATTTAAATGTGTTGAGGCATAAAATTTGAGCCTTTCATCCAGAGCACTAAAAAATATATACAAATAATATATAGCAGGTAGATATATGGACCCTTACGCATTAGTGTGTCAAGCGCCAGCTACCGAGTTTTGAGAAAATCAACATTAAAGTTTTTTTGTTTTCATTGGATTATATATAATAATTTTTTTTTTGTCAATTGTGCAAGTAACATTAAATATAAATTTTTTAAAGACATATTTCATAAAAAATACTATTAATTATAGCATTTGAAACAATATTCCGTGCTCAACTCAATTTTTAATTTTTTTTTTGGCGCTTGACACACTTATTGCATAACAAGTCCATATATGCTACTTTTTTAGGACAAATTAGTTCGTCACGAGTGCGTTCGGATAAATTTGTTTCTCCTAAAAAGAAATCTGGTGTGACTTTCGCTCAGCACACAACTTGAGTCGTTCCTCTAATTTTGTCCTTTAGGGAGCGTACAAGTATTCAGTAACGCAATTTTTGAAAATTTTTAACCCCCTCCCCCTTGTAACGCGCCGTGACATTTTTCTGGACCCCCCACCTAGACGTTACGAAACGCTCAAGTGGCCATTTTTATCTAAAAGTCACAATTATGTTGCGCAAAGTATCGGAAAGTCGCTAAAATACCAGTTACGTAACGCATTGTTCACCCCCCCCTCCCTCCTTGTAACGCATGGTAACGTTTTACGAGACCCCCTCCTCCCCCAATTTGCGTTACGTAATACTTGTACGGTCCCTTTGTGTATTTATATTTTTTTTCCCAAAAAAAAAATTTTCTCTCTTTTCTCTTAAAAAAAAAAAGAAAAGGGTTTTTTTTTCATAACTTCAGGGGGGAAGATGAGAATATACATTTTAAAGAAAGAGCATCTAAAAAATAAGTGATTTTTGAATTTTAATCAAAATTGTTGCAGCGAATTTTGAGAAAATTGAAAAAAACAAATTGAATTTTAATTTTCGTATCAGCGGAAACTAATTATATCTGGACACAAAAATCTGGTGTGAGAAGCACAGAGCACAACTTTCTCTTACCACAGTTAAGAGAAAGTTGTGTTCTGTGCGACCAGTCACACCAGATTTTTTTTTTAGAATAAATTTGTAATTTATTTATTGAGTAAATCTATTATAATAATTTCTCTGAAATGATGAGAAAGAGGAACAATTTCCTTTATCGACTGGTCGACTGATTGATTATTATTTAAATATCCATTTCATTCCATATTTTTAATTTCTATTTCTCTTGTTGTTTCAGGTATGTAACTAAAAGCTGTCTGAGTCTTCCTATTGCTGCCATCATATAAATTGTGAGTCTCAAATTTCAATTGATTTTTATTTAAAATTGAAATTATTTTCTTAAATTTCTCTTATTTTATTTTAAAAGTTTACACAAATTTTTTTTCCTTTTCCTTTCTTTTATCTCTCTGTGTTATCGTTATCTTCTTCATGCGTTCCCATTATTCTAAAGAAAAATATTAAGTCTAATCACCTTTTAGAAAAAAAAAAATAAAAACCTAGCATCTTTTGTTTCATGAATAAAGAAAAGGGTGCTTTGCCCTTTGAGCCCTGAGGAAGGACAAACGATAAGTCCATACCGAAGCAATATTTGCTGGCTTCTATTGCTTTTATTTGCTGAGCTCAGTCAGTCTATCGTTGAGTTTAGTGCGTGAATGAGTGATTTTGCTTTTTCGAGTGGTTAGTGATTAATAACTACAAGTGAAGATGCTACCTCGTCGCCGGGGTCGGCCTTGCAAAATTCCCAACTCAAGTCGAATTCTTAGAAGCCAACAGGTACGAGAGAAATTCTTTGAATTTTGTGTGTTTTTTTAAATATTTATTAGAAAAAAAAGGAAAAATTGGACAAGAAAAAAAAAAAAAAAAAAACATTTCTGAGGCCAAAGGAGATTTTTGCTATTCAATTAAAAAATCAATATTTGTATGATTTATTTAATTGAAAGGAAGGAAATAATCTATATATCTATCTTCACTATTATATAAGACATTTTGTCTGTCTGTCACGCTTAGATTCCGAAACTACTGAACGGATGTGATTAGAGTCGACGTCAGCTGGAGGGGGTCTGGGGATATTTTTTTTCAAATCTCGGGAGGGGGGGGGGTAATTACTCCCTTGACCCCCACCCCCCTTGACTTTAACTAGGTAGAACTTTGTGTGAAAAAGATGGAATTTGTTCAATCCACACAAAAATAGACTGTTAATTAGTCCGTCAGGATTTCGATTAAGATAATAATTTAAGCTAATTTGCGAGATGTGACAAAATGGCGCCCCTGGACTCGAACCAGGGGGGGGGGGGGCATTTTGCCCAATCATAAACGCAAATTTGGTATTTAAATTTTTTTTTCTTTTTGTACAATGTAGAAATTCATACATTTTATTAGTAAAAGAAATTTTAAATAATGCTTAAATTAAAATAAATAAATAAATAAATAAATACTAAAAATATATTAGGCCTCTAATATTAAAATAGAATAATTGAGATAAGTTAATGTTATTTTATTTTTTTTTTTTAAGTGAAACTTTATTTTGATCGACACAAATTTTTTCGTTTCTCTATCAGCATGTCTCGTTACAGGCCGTGACGCTACAAGTTATGACGTCACAAGCCATGACGACAAAAATAGGAAAGTTGAAATTTAATATATATGACGAATTATAAAAAAAATAATTGTGAGATTTAATTTTTCAATTTTTAAATTGATAAAATATAATTTTTAAAATAATTTAAAATGATTCAAATACTAAAAAAATATTTTTCTCAGTTTTTATTAATTTAACATACGCCAATTGATTTCCCATTATCATTCCCATTTTCCAATTATTAAATTAAGATTAAAAACGCGATTTTAATACCCTTAATTGAATAATTTTCTGAAAATTTTCAGTTAAAAGCCTACGATCCGAAAAAAGTTTCACTTGCATCGTGGTTTCATAAAACCACACAATGTTTCGATTTTTTTTTCTTATCTCTCGGCAGAGTTAAATTAACTCAATTACAGAGAGTAGGGGGAGACATTGGCAACGTTTGAAAATTTTCATGGCAAGTGGGATTTGAACCCGAGTTGTAGATTCGTAATCCGTATCTTAGCCGATTAGCCACAAGCCTCCTCAAATTTTTAAAAAAAATTTCTACTAATTGAAAATTAGACGCTCCTCAAATTTTACATATATTCTCCCTGACTTTAAAAAAGATTAAGAAGCACTTTAGAGCAGGGCTGTCCAACACGAGGCCCGCGGGAAAATTTTTAACAGCTGTTTTTGCATGGATAGCGTAAATTTAAACTATCAGACTTTTACTAAAATTTAAGATACTGGAGGGGAAAAAATGAAAGGGATTTTCTATATACGAGAATTGTGAAAATTAACTTCCTCAAACTTCCCACTAATATTTTGTAATTTGATATTTTTGAATGAATTAAAATAATATAATACAAACCCGTTTTTACTTTGTATACCATATCTCACACACTGATAAGGTTGCATACGAAGTAGCAGGGCCGGAACTAGGAGATTTTTTTAAGGGGGGCAAAATTTAATTTGCTGCCCCCTCCTTAAAATTTTCTATACAAAATTCATATCATTTTACCTTTTTTTTTAGTAAATCTTTCTTTAATTCCCGCCCCCTGATATCTGCCGCCCGGGGCACATGCACCCACTGCCCCCCCAGATCCGGCCCTGCGAAGTAGGCCCTCCAAACAGACTTAAAAGTATTTTTTCAAATCGGGGGGGGTAATTACCCCCCTTTACCCCCCCCCCCTTGTATCCGCCCATGCCTGCTATAGAACATTACATCCATGAATATTTCTTAAATTTTTATTAATATGCTTTCTGAAAGCAAATCGTCCAAATCCCTTCACCTCAGAAATATTTTCTGACCTCGGCCCGGTTACAAACAAATTAAAACTTCTTCAATTTTAATAAACTTTACATTTTTTCCTGTGGAAACTTTTATAGTAGTACTAATCAGCCAGCTCATTTAGAAAATTTCTTTATGAATCAAGTACTTATTTTACTATCGTTAATTACTCAGCAAGGATATTTAAAATTATAATTTATGAGGTATATTTACTCGTTTATGGTTAGAGAGAAACAGGGACAATCTCATTCAGCGTTTTATTATCACTTTATTTTTTATCCTTATTAATATTTAAATTTTAACACAATAAAAAATAATTATTAGCATGGAAACAAAAATACAATCTGCACAGCAGTACTTGAATTTTTATTAAAATCTAAATTTACACTATAAAATAAAATTGTAATAAATTGAATGGAATTTGTCCAAAAATTATCTCAAATCTTTTTTCGGACTTTTTTTCCATTTAATATTTAAAAAGTCACACATCAGACGAGAGCTGCTTCCTCGATAATTGAATTACTAAAATAAAACATCTTTCGTCTAAAAGGGTTTCTGAATTAAAAAATAACCCTCCATACTTTATGAAAACATATTAAATAAAGATTAAAAAGGTGTCCTCCTCGCCTGGGAATTGAACCGAGCCGAGCGAGCGACTTTTGAGCCTTTCAGCCATGTTTTGATTAAACTTGAGAATAAAGATCATGCTGGCCTCATAAAAGGACTTTAACGATCTTAATTAAACTTCGTATTTAAATTTAATTATTATTTGGCAAAAAAAACTGCTTTAATGACATTTTCTCTTTAAATTTTTCTTTTATTTTTTTTATTTTTTTATGTTTTAAACACAGTCTATTTTACAACAAATTGAACACCTCATCCCACAAATCTTTCTTTCTCTCGAAACAAAAATTTATATTTTCGTATCAGTATAGATAGCGATGAGAAGTGGCTGTAGACTATAAATTGGATATAACAGTCGTTGCAGCCAGGGAATTAATTCTGTATCAGTCAGTATAGAGTTGTTCAGATAATGATTTTTCTACATTTCGGAAAAAAAAATGAATATTAATTGAAATTTGTTATTAGGGATGGAAAAGGCGCTCGAGAAGTCGAATTTTCGATTTTGAAATCGACTTGAAATTTTTCCAATTCTCAGAATCGATTAATCATTTCTGAAAGTCGACTTTTCGACTTTCAAGTCGACAGTGTCGACTTTTCCATCCCTCTTTGTTATATTAAATTTATTACTAAAATTAGTCTACCAAAAACATTGCATTAAAAAAAAAAAATTATTTCAATTTGATACAAGGACGAGAGAGAATTAATTTAATTTAATTTTTTTTGCACTCATTGAAAATAAATTTCAAACTTGCATAAATAAAATTATTATTAATAGATTAAATTAACTGGGACGCTGGGAGAGCGAAATATTTAATAACTTAATTATCGAAAGATTTAATAACTGGCGAATGGAAATTTATTACTATTTATATTTATCTGGCAGATTTTATATTATGGTTAGAATTTAAATTAGAAAAATACATTTTTCAATTAAAAAATATAACTTTCCAATCGTTTGATATTAAATAATTTTCTAGATCTATATAAATTTGAATAAGATATTAATATTCAATAGATATCTCGGTTCGGACACAAATTTGTTTTATTTATTAGGCCCTGGGAATTTTATTTATAGTTGAAAATAAAAAAAAATTTCAAGTCAAATCATTTTTAGACAGCCTTTGGTGATTTCGTAATTTTTTTCGTACATAGGTATGTTATATAAATGAATACAAAAATTTTACGAATAATAGAGTAGAAAATACGAGTTAGAATCAATCAATGTAGAATAACAATATTTGAAATTTTTCTTTCCATTTTACTCTTTATTTATAATTTTTTAAGATTTCGTGAAGGGGGTTTTTGACTCACATAAGCTCTCACTATATAACTCTGATGAGAAGATCTAATTTTTCCACTTAATAAATTAATATCAATTTTAAGAATAGATGCTTATTCTGCAGTCGTTTTCAAGTACTGGGCAATTGCTCCGACTCAAGCAAACTAACCTCTAAGGGACACCGGCATGAAGTTAATAGCATTTTATATGCAATGAAGTTAGCAACATATACAATCATCCCCATGAAGTTAGACACCATCATCACAGCAAGTGCTTACATAAATAAAAGCATGGTTGTTACAATAAATTGTTGAAATTGATTTTAACAAAGATGTTAAAAAATACTATTACTAAATTATTCTATTAAATGTTAATATATTTAATCAACGGTTTTTTTTTTTTTTTTTTTTGACCAACAAATAATTACATTTAACCAAATTCCAAATATTCTATTCTATTCCCCTATACTCTATTAATTCTTTTCAATTTGAAATGCAATTTTTTTTCTATCGATTTCTTTTCTCTTGGTGTCTGTCTGCCATGTATACACCCTGTTTCTAGCCTCTGTCTCCTGCTGAGCCTAATGGAGCGGAAATGCTCTGGGTCGTTTTCGCTGGCTCATCGCACACAAGCAGCATATACAACACTCACACTCACACTCAAACACCCGCTCCGGAGTATTAATTCCCACAAACTTTACTTTTTTTTATTCCCTTTGGCTCTTCGATCATTATTGTCTACCCGTCAGTGAAGCTGGCAATACTCCATTGAACGTTTTTAAATTCACTGGACAATCCAATTCCATTTTAAAGCAGCAGATGTTTGAAAGGAACCCCGAGGTTGAGAATCAATTAATTAAGGTTTTAACTAGGAACCGACCGAATATTCGGTTTCGGTTACGGTTTCGGCCAGTTTCGGCCAAAAATCATGGTTTCGGCCGTAGTTTCGGTTTCGGCCAAAAAGTGGCCGAACCTTTCGGCCGGCCGAAACCAGAGTCTGAAAAAATGGGATGAGACTCGCATGCAAAAAAAAAAAAAAAAATATTTGACCTTTTTACTTTCTCTTACCTATGTATATATGTAATATATATATAGAGAGAAAGTATTGGATTCATGTCAAAAATTCGATGTCGAGATTTTGATGGATCTTCACGTTTTGAGGTCCCCTGAATCCAAAAAATCTGGTGTGACTGGCGCACAGCACACAACTTTCTCTTACCTTCGGTAATCGAAAGTTGTGAACTGTGCTTGTCACACCAGATTTTTTGTGTCGACATGTATTTAGTTCCCGGCAGTAGGGAATATTTGAATTCAGATGTAAAATTTATAAGTATGGGAAAATATTTATATTTTGTTACCATGGCAACCATTTCTCCTATCTTTCCTATGAAGCACAAGAGTAAAGTGGTCTTCAAACAATTTTGAGGGCAAAACGAGAATATACATTTGAAAGAGCATCTAAAAAATAATTGATTTTTGAATTTTAATCAAAATCGTTAGAGCGAATTTTGAGAAAATCGAAAAAAACTGAAAAAGTACATCAGTAAAGTACTAGTACTCTTTGGCCGATTTTGATTAAAAGCTTATTTTTCCGGTCCCGGGGGGTGTTTAACTTATATATAAAATTTCAGCCTCATAGCTCAATTCCTTCATGCTTAAAAGTGAACACAGACACACACACACACCCACCCACCCACCCACCCACCCACCCACACACCCACCCACAGACAGACCATGTCGCGAAAACCACTTTTTTGGATTCAGGGGACCTCAAAACGTGAAGATCCATCAAAATCTCGACATCGAATTTTTGACATGAAACCAATACTTTCTCTCTATATATATATTACATATATACATAGGTAAGAGAAAGTAAAAAGTGGTTTTCGCGACATGGTCTGTCTGTGTGTGTGTGGGTGGGTGGGTGGGTGTGTGTTCAATTTTAAGCATGAAGGAATTGACCTACGAGGTTGAAATTTTATATTTAAGTTAAACACCCCCCGGGACCGGAAAAATAAGCTTTTAATCAAAATCGGCCAAAGAGTACTAGTACTTTACTGATGTACTTTTTCAGTTTTTTTTCGATTTTCTTAAAATTTGCTCCAACGATTTTTTTAAAATTCAAAAATCAATTATTTTTTAGATGCTCTTTCAAATGTATATTCTCATTTTGCAATTGAAATCTTCTGAAGACCACTTTACTCTTGTATTTCATAGCGAAGATAGGAAAAATGGTTGCCATGGTAACAAAATATAAATATATTTCAAAAATAATTCTGTTTCTTTTTTTGTATATAATCATGTGACGTCATAAAATATTGTTGGTAAAATTTTACTCAAATTTAGTATTTGAATCTCTATATTCAATTTCGTAGTCTTTCGAGTTCTTTTAAAGTATTGGATTCAAGTCAAAAATTCGATGTCGAGATTTTGATGGATCTTCACGTTTTGAGGTCCCCTGAATCCAAAAAAGTGGTTTTCGCGACATGGTCTGTCTCTGTGTGTGTGTGTGTGTGTGTGTGTGTGTGTGTGTGTGTGTGTGTGTGTGTGTGTCTGTGTGTGTGTGTGTGTGTGTGTGTGTGTGTGTGTGTGTGTGTGTGTGTGTGTGTGTGTGTGTGTGTGTGTGTGTGTGTCTGTGTGTGTGTCTGTGTGTGTTCAATTTTAAGCATGAAGGAATTGAGCTAGGAGGTTGAAATTTTATATTTAAGTTAAACATCCCCCAGGACCGGAAAAATAAGCTTTTAATCAAAATCGGCCAAAGAGTACTTCAATGGCAAAATGAGAATACACATTTGAAAGAGCATCTAAAAAATAATTGATTTTTGAATTTAAAAAAAAAATCGTTGGAGCAAATTTTAAGAAAATCGAAAAAAACTGAAAAAGTACATCAGTAAAGTACTAGTACTCTTTGGCCGATTTTGATTAAAAGCTTATTTTTCCGGTCCCGGGGGAGTTTAACTTAAATATAAAATTTCAACCTCGTAGCTCAATTCCTTCATGCTTAAAATTGAACACACACACACACACACACACAGAGACATACCATGTCGTGAAATCCACTTTTTTGGATTCAGGGGACCTCAAAATGTGAAGATCCATCAAAATCTCGAGATCGAATTTTTGACATGAATCCAATACTTTCTCTCTATATATATATTACATATATACATAGGTAAGAGAAAGTAAAAAGGTCAAATAATTTGCACTTGAGGGAGAAAAAAAATTTAGTCTCCCTAAAAAAAGGTAAAATGATTTTCACGGGAGGGAAAAAAAATTCAAAATACGAGAAAGTAAAAAAAAAAGGTAAA
>JAKCPI010031583.1:0-22515 GCA_023213315.1 Euborellia annulipes
CTAGTACGTAAGAGAGATAAATATAAACTAAACTAGCCTGAGAGGGTTGCGAAGCTTTGTTGTAATTGATTTTGATTTTTCATAAGGAAAGATAGAACCTAATACATTCCAATGGGAAAATCTAAATTCAGGACAACTCTGCTATTTTTAAATATCTGGTGTGACTGTAGCACAGCACACAACTTTCTCTTACCTTCGTTAATCGAAAGTTGTGTTCTGTGCTTGTCACCTGAATTTTCTTGTCAACATATATTTAGTTTCCACCAAAATATTAGAATTCAAGATGTAAAATTCATAAGTTACCATGGCAACCATTTCTCCTATTTTTCCTATGAAGCAAAAGAGTAAGTATGCTTCAAACAATTTTGAGGGCAAAATGAAAATATACATTTGAAAGAGCATCTAAAAAGAAATAATTGATTTTGAATTTAAAAAAAAAATCATTAAAGCCAATTTGAGAAAATCGAAAAAAAATTGGAAAAATACATCAGTAAAGTACTAGTATTCTTTAGCCGATTTTGATTAAAAAGCTTATTTGTACGCTCCAGGGTGGTGTCTAACTTAAATATAAAATTTCAACCTCCTAGTTCAATTCCTTCATTCTTAAAATTGAACACACATCTACATATTCTAAAACCATTTTTTTTTGGACTCAGGGGACCTCAAAACGTGATTATCCATCAAAATCTCGACATCGAATTTTTGACATGAAACCAATACTTTCTCTCTCTATATATTAACAGGTAAGAGGTAAGAGAAAGTAATAATAATAAAATAGACCTCTACTCTTATTCTTTGATGAAAGAATACAGTATTAATATTACTATTCATCATTCGTTAAATTTTCGTAATAAAATCTATAAATTATTTGAGATACAATTTAGAGGCCACTCCTATCTTTTTTTAAGGGCCATTTTTTGAAATTTTCTTGACAAATGCGGTTGATACTTTTATATTTAGGCCTATATCTGCCCACTTGGGCAAATTTAAATTACGAATTTAAAAAAAAATCTTTTTCGCTTGTCAATCTCAATTATAAATGCACTAAAATATTCATCACTCTTTTTCTTCTCAAAGGATAATTATCATACTTCTGACAAAAGAGTAAATTGCAAAAGCGTGTTGTTGATTTCCAGTCTGTCAAATTTCTGAGTGTAAGAGGGTGTAGTGGTAGGGGCAGATACTATTAGAGACGACATTAAAACAGCCGTCAAATGTTGCAAAGCATGTCGCCGCGATTCCGGGGTTCCAGGTCCCGGGACTCGATCCGTTCCCTATCCCTATTAGGCCTGGAACCCAAGGGAAGGCCGACGACGAAGGGAGTTGCCATTGGCCCTCGGGATTCGCATGCATGCATTGTATTGGAGGAGGGAGGCGCCTCGCAGATCGATCTTGCCACCCTCGCAATTTATTGAGATCATTTTATGTACAGCCTGTTTCGCAACGAGGAACCAACCACACACCGGTATAGGCAATTTTGCCGATCCCAAAACTAACTATAAGTCAGCTATAGGTAGGGTTACCGGACGTTCGGATTTCTTCCGGACAGTCTGGATTTGGAATATTTTTCTGGTTTGGCTTCCAGATTTGAGGTTTTTACTAATATAAACCGAAAACGTGGCCAAATTGGTGATTTTTACTTCCCGCCTCACCTTAGGTTAAGTGATAGTGTATTAAAAAGGATTAATAACCCTAGCTTTAAGGCTATTCAAAAATTACGCAAGCAAATTTTTGGCTGTTTTGCCCTATTTTAGAATTTATTTTAACCCGAGTAGGAAACGATTACAACTGACCGAGGGATCACACGCCCGCAGCATGTCTGCATAGTGAGCCCTGAGGGACACACAGGGATATACACTTCCACACCAGGAACACACAGGAATACACACGTCCGCACCAGGGACACACACAGTAGATCGAAAGTGACCAGTAGAAAAATGGTCCCTGTTGTGTGTATCCCTGTGTGTCCCTGGTGTGAACGTGCATATCCCTGTGTGTCCCTCAGGGCTCACTATGCAGACCTGCTGCGGCGTGTATATCCCTCGATCATTTTTAATCATTTTTCATATGGGAAATCAACTGGCGCCTTCCTGAATATTAACATCCACCAAGAACATTTTGCTTTATGATATTCCTTATATAAATTAATTATTGATATCAAAAAAAGGTCACTTTATATGTTGAACTTTTAGTTAATCACAAAACAATGTTTTAATTATACTTATATCATAAATGTCTTACATTTTTCTATATCTCAATAACCGCAATTCTTTTTAAGAAGGAAAAAATAAAATAAAAATTTGAATGAATATTCTTATTTTTTAGAACAAGCAACCACTCTACTGTTATGTTGATATTTTTACGACTCCGCTGTTGACACAAAATCTTTATCGAATGGCTACTTTAAAATATTGCTTTCACTCAGATCTTTACTCACATAACACACCCACACATGCACACTTTTACATTTACTCTATATATATTGAGTTCCATACGGTAATAGGTATATGTTTTTGAATGCAAATCCCTCATGATGTGGGGAGAGTGAGCGTGGGTGGATTACATGCTAGCTAAAAAAGGAGGGTGAGCAGCCCACCAGCAAAAGCGCCCCACCCCTAATCCAGAGGGTAGTAGCCGACCAGCCGAAAACAACACGGGATCAACGTTTTGATTATCATTAAAAAAAGATCTAGGATTGACTTTTTTTTTTGTTCCACTTAAAAGAGAACTCTAAATTTAAATTTAAAATTCCAAAATAATCTTATTCATTATAATAATTAGGAAAATTGTTTTTCCAACACTACCTATATTTGCGATTTGAATTCATTTTATTTTCGTTGGAGGGGTATAGCTGATAATATTCAAGATGTAGATTAAAGGTTTCTGGATTTCTCCAATAACCAAGCAGCTAGTAGTTTTTTCAATGTATTTATTATTAATTAATGTGCCAGGGCCGACGTTTCAGTCTCTTATAGGACTATCCCCATTGTCAATATATTGATCCTCCATTGGTCATATTGGCAGAAGACATTATTAATATACTAAATCCAATGACTAAATTCGATAGAGTGCAGGGCCGGCGCAAGCTATTCTGCCCCCCTCGGCAGAGATTTTTTTTCGCCCCCCCCCCCTTTTTTAAATATTTTTTCCCCCCCCCCCTTTAAATTTTTCCCCCCCCCACAATTTTTTTTTGGGATTTTTTTTTTTTTTGTAATCAACATTTTTTCCCTTTTTGCCCCCCCCCCGCATTTTTCTTTTGCCCTCACCAAAAATTTTTTCTGTTCGGGGAAAAATTTTTCTGTTTTTTTTTTAGAAAAAAAATTTTTTTCCCCCCCCCCCGCCCAAATTTTTTCCCGTGTGCCCCCCCCGGAAAAAAAATTTTTTTTTTTTCTTTTTTCCCTCCCTCTCCCCGTTGCCGCCCTGGGGGCCTGGGGGGGGGCCTGGGGGGGCGCGGCCCCCCCGATAGAGTGTAAGTATTATGGACAGAGAGTGAAGTCCATAATATATACACTTTATCAAATTTGGTCATTGGATTTATTATATTAATAATGTATTCTGCCAATCTGACCAAAGGAGGACCAATATATTGACAATGGCCTGGTCCTATATGCGACCAAAACTTCGGCCCTGGAACATTAATTAATAATAAATAAATTTAAAAAACTACTAGCTTCTTGATCACTCCAAATCCAAATCCAGAAACTTTTAACCAGGACAATCCCAATTTGGCTGATATCTCCAATTCTCCACTATAACCAGAAACTTTAAATCTAATTCATTTTATTGATGAAATTTTTTTATCCATGTGACATTCACGATATATATAAATTATATTTGCGCAAATTGTGAATTCGTATTTTACTAATTAAATCCTCCAGAAGATCTTTAAACTTTTTTGTGTTCACACATCACGTTAGTTTTAAAAAGATTGAGAAAACAGACAGTTTTATTTATCTTCTCATTAATTTCAATTTTACTGAAAATATTAAATCAGGTATTGCTATTTACTATTTTAAATTTGTATTGACAAGCGATCCCAGGGAGGCCAGAGCCCTCCCTATTAATATTATAACCGTATGAAGAAAGGCCAGAAAGGTGAAGAAAAAAAGACTTAATTCGGCCCAACAATGGTATTTATTTCCATTGTCTACGTTTCGGTGGACATCACTCATCTTCATGACAAAGATCGTCAAAAAAATCTTTCGTGCCGCCTGCATACATATTGTCCCTGAAACGTAAACATTGAAAAAAAAATCTGGTGTGACTGGCGCACAGCACACAACTTTCTCTTACCTTCGGTAATCGAAAGTTGTGTACTGTGCTTGTCCCACCAGATTTTTTGTGTCGACATGTATTTAGTTTCCGACAGTACGGTACATTCGATTTTCAAGGTGTAAAATTTATAATTATGGCAAAATGTTTATATTTTGTTACCATGGCAACCATTTCTCCTATCTTTTCTATGGAGTACAAGAGTAAAGTGGTCTTCAGAAGATTTCAATGGCAAAATGAGAATATACATTTTAAAGAGAATCTAAAAAATAATTGATTTTTGAATTTAAAAAAAAATCGTTAGAGCAAATTTTGAGAAAATCGAAAAAAACTGAAAAATTGCATCAGTAAAGTACTAGTACTCTTAGGTCGATTTTGTTCAAAAGCTTCGTGTCACGTCCCATGGAGGTGCCTAACTTAAATATAAAATTTCAACCTCCTAGCTCTTTTCGTTCTTGAGATATTTTGTTCACAGACACACACACAGACAGACACACAGACAGACAGACCATGTCGCGAAAACCACTTTTTTGGATTCAGGGGACCTCAAAACGTGAAGATCCATCAAAATCTCGACATCGAATTTTTGACATGAATCCAATAGACCTACTTTCTCTCTCTATATATATTAACATATATATATAGAGGTAAGAGAAAGTAATATATATATTAACATATATATATAGAGGTAAGAGAAAGTAAAAATAATTGTTGGGTCGAATTAAGTGTTTTTTTCTTCGCCTTCCTATTCATATCATGATTCCAATATTTCAAAATTCTTTATTACTGTTAATTTGAATCCAGAACTCAAATATAATAAATTTAATTACCTTCCCTTATTCGCCAAAACCAAAAATTTAGGGTTCATCCCCCTTGACCAAATCTTGAAACCGCCAGTGTTTCTTATTATTAATATTTTTTATAAAATTAATTTATAAATTTATTGTCTGATATTTTGGAGTTGACATGTCGTATTTGAACCAATTAGTATAAACAGCTAAGAATAGCTTAGTAACATTTACCGTAATTAATAAAAATACTAAAGGATCTTTTCCAAATCTATTTGTGAACTAAAAAAAGAGAAAAATTGTTAATATCTCAGGCACAATTCTCCCTAAGTTATCTTCTTTGGAAATTTTAAAAAATAAAAATTAATCACAGAAAAAAATAGTGAAAAAAAACTTTTCAACTCATAGAAAAACTAAAGGCGAACTTCTCTTTGGTTTGGGGTTAGAAAGTGGAAGTGAGTCAGGCTTTTAGGCTTTTAACTTGATCAGCGAGTGTATCTCCCGCCCCCGCGCCGCATCCGCCCCATTGAGGGCAAATCTCGGCGAGGGCTCTAAGAGGATTTGCCCACCATGACCGAACTGAGGGTCCAAATTGCGAAGCCAATCTCTCCCCCTCAGATTTATGGATCCATCCATGTACTCTCACTCCATATTTTAGATATATGAAGACATTGAATATAACATTTATTTAGCGAGCACAAAAGTCATCAATAATTCCATTTACATTAAAATCGATTGGCAATAGTGACGAAAGTGCAAATTAAAGTTTCTTAAGTTTTTGTTTTAATTTCGTAAATTAAGGAGGGAAGCTAATTTTTATCTCAAATAATAATATATTACCGTTTTCTTAAAATTATTAATTAATAAAATATTAAAAATCTGCTGTGACTGGTCGCACAGCAGACAACTTTCTCTTACCTTTTTGAAAGTTGTGTTCTGTGCTTATCACACCAGATTTTTTTTGTGTCGACATGTACTGTATTTAATTTCCGGTAAAAGGCTATATGAAAAATCTGGTGTGACTGGCGCACAGCACACAACTTTCTCTTCCCTTCGGTAATAGAGAGTTGTGTGGTGTGTGTTTCTCCAGATTTTTTTTGTGTTGAAATATATTTTTTCCCCGAGGGTGCGGTATATTTTAATTCAGATGTAAAATTTATAAGTATGGGAAAATATTTATATTTTGTTACCATGGCAACCATTTCTCCTATCTTCCCTATGAAATACAAGAGTAAAGTGGTCTTCAGAAGATTTCAATCGCAAAATGAGAATATACATTTTAAAGAGCATCTAAAAATTAATTGATTTTTGAATTTTAAAAAAAATCGTTGGAGCAAATTTTGAGAAAATCGAAAAAAACTGAAAAAGTGCATCAGTAAAGTACTATTACTCTTTGGCCGATTTTGATTAAAAGCTTATTTTTCCGGTCCCGGAGGGTGTTTAAGTTAAATATAGAATTTCAACCTCGTAGCTCAATTCCTTCATGCTTAAAATTGAACACACACCCACACACACACCCACACACAGACAGACCATGTCGCGAAAACCACTTTTTTGGATTCAGGGGACCTCAAAACGTGAAGATCCATCAAAATCTCGACATCGAATTTTTTGACATGAATCCAATACTTTCTCTCTATATATATATTACATATATACATAGGTAAGAGAAAGTAAAAATCAAGATGTAAAATTTATAAACATGGGAAAATATACTATATTTTGTTACCATGGCAACCATTTCTCCTATCTTTCCTATGAAGTACAAGAATAAAGTGTGCTTCAAAATATTTCAAGAGCAAAATGAGAATATACATTTTAAAGAACATCTAAAAAATAATTGATTTTAGAATTTTAATTAAAATCGTTGGAACGAATTTTGAAAAAATCAAAAAAAAAAGTGAAAAAGTACATCAGTAAAGTACTAGTACTTTTTGGCCGATTTTGATTAAAAGCTTATTTTCACGCCCTAGGGAGGTGACTAACTTATATATAAAATTTCAACCTCCTAGCTCTTTTCGTTCTTGAGATATTTTGTTCACAGTCACACAGCCACACACACACACACACACACAAACGTATATATCTATCAAAATCTCTACATCGAATTTTTGACATGAATCCAATTCTTTCTCTACATATATATTACCATATATAGAGATAAGAGAAAGTAAAATTGGCGTTGAATTTTCTTTAATTCTTAAAACTAAACTTTATTTTAATGAATGCTTCAAACATCCTTTTGGTAATCCTATTCAGGGAGCGATGTTATCATCCTGGATCAATTTCCCATTACGTCATTACGTCACGGATTGTGCTGAACCCCCAGAGGATGGGGAGGCTTACGCCGTAAGCCGCCATGCGATTCCAATCATCGCATAATGAGCACCGACAATCATTATTGTTATTATTAAAGAAATCACTCGGAAATTTTCTACATCTCGTGAGGCATTCAGCCAAAGCTCCCTCGAGCAATCGATAATTTAGATTTTAATCTTGACCTGAGACTTGACCTCAAGAATATCGGATATTTTTGTAATTGTTCTTTAGAATTTTTTACTCTAGACTGGTTGTATATTTTCTCTCTCAAACTTAAATATGTTTTTTTTTTTTTGTAATGACATTTTTGAAAATTCTATTTGAATTTTTTTTTCATCCTGCTTTTATTTGAATTCTAATAGTATTATTAACAGTCTTTAATAAAAAAATTGGAATTAAAATTAACAGTCTTGTGATAAAGCAGTTAAAGGATTATAATTCGGAGTTGAAGACAACTCGAGTTCAAATCCAACTCATGGCAAAAAATTATCCAACTCTATTTGAGATGCCTCCTTTTTGCTCAGGGGCCCCATCTATGGGTACGTGGATGGCGACCACGAGCTGCCCTAGCTGGGATTGGCAGTACTTTTGTTCTTTGCATGTCAGGGTCTCTTTCTTTCTATATTTTCAACAGGCGTCAGACCGTGCGACGGGCCGACCTGTTCTATTACTTCCTCCGCATAAACCCATGATTCGCCGACCCCGCACTACGGGATTAAGGCGAAGAAAGAAGAAAAAGAAGATTTGAGATGCCTCCTTTTGAGGAAGGAAAAACGGGAACCCACCTCAGTATTTTCCCCATGAAAGTTACCCCTCACAGTAACCATCAATGTCAGTTCTGTCACTAATGAAGAGTCTTATTCTTATTAATTTTAACTATCAACGATCCTTTTGTACCCTTAGATGATTCATTTTATTTTATAAATATTGGGGCCTCAGCTCTATCTCCGTCCCATGAAGTTCTTTATTCATTTTTATTCTTTTTGAAAAATTTCAGAATAAATAGCTATCATTATTATTATTCTATTATCTAAAAATTTTCTAACCTTCTAAGCCTACTCCATAAAATCTAAAAAATTATAGTAGTAAGGTTTGAAGCAAAGAGCGATTACAGCTATTTGTTTAATTTATTCACTTCAAGCCGAAATTTCGGTCAAATATACGACCATCCTCCGCTTCAGCTGTGAGAGCTGAAGCGTTTCAACAAAATTCCTCAAAAAAGTCGAATGGCACATTTGTTTAAATTCTGACCGAAGTGACTTGAAGTGACTAATAAACGAAATAGCAATCGCTCTTTTCTTTATTCCTTACTACAATATCTACTTGGCTCTATCCACCTTACTCTAATAAAAATTTATATTGTAATTTTAACATTTAAAATGAACGACGACGAAACTTAAAATATGATACAATGAGCGAATAGTAATAGTTTGTTTTAATCAGCTTTCATATTACCTAAAATTATTACCTATAAGAAAATAGCTTTTTGTATATTTTTTCTGGCCATAGAATTTAAAAATAAAATTGAAACCGATGCCCTGGGTAGGTGGAGATCCTGGGTTCGATTTTCGGAGGCCATGGACCGTTTGTCCAACCAACAAAAAAAAAATGTTATATATTTTATTCAAATATTTACTGTAGATCTCAAAAATTATTTAACTAAAATAGAGAAGATTCAAGAAAAAAAGGAAATAAATTTAAAAATCTGGTGGGACTGTCCTTCATTATCTTAGAATAGGGAGATTAATTAGAATAAAGAATTATGTTTAATGATCCGGGTGTAAAACAACAACAAAAAAAAAATCAGACGGAGTTTTTACCTTCAGCAAAAAATGATTCATAATTTACTAACAGGGGTCATTCCGCTTTGGCTTACATAATACATATTTTCTCTTGAATTTATTAAATCATACATTTTTGATTATTAAAAAAAGATAAATAAATCATTCATTTGATATGAAGTTGTCAAAAAGTTATGCGTTAAGATGATGTGGGTTGTTGATCTTGTGCATATATTAACTAACACACACATACACAACACAAGTATCAAATTTTATATCGACTCTTAGGTTGCGTGTCTCTTAGGCGCACACGCATACATATATAACTCGGAGAGAATAAACATCACAACGTTATGAAATATGCACGCCGCTGCCATAAAACTGTGCCGTTTGTTTTGTAATTTTGCCTCACGACTTTTTAAATTATTCATTCCAATTGTTTTTTTTTTTTTTTTTTTTTCTTTTAACGAAAATTCAACAAATAATTCTCCCACGAAATGGGGAAATTACTTAAATTTTTTAAGCCCGGAGGGGTTTTTATTTTAAATAAATAAATTTCATGATTGTATATATGTTTGAGAAATAAAATATTATAATAGAAACATCATCATTTATTCGAAAAACGAAAACACACAAGTCGTTCTGAACTTTATTTGAAAAAACTTAGCCTTTTGATTGAAAAAAGATAAAAATTTTTATAAAGGCCATCATTCTTTTAGAACCAAGGTGGCTGCAATATTTAGAAAATAAGGTGAAGCGATGAGGAGTCATTGTATAGAGAGCCTCCTTCTTGCTTGACCTTATCAGTTGATATTTGCATTTTATTCGGATTATTTATTACAAAAACAAGACCTTGTAGTTTATTTATTTTTATTTACCTCTCATGATCTCCGTTTATTTGTCCGACGTGTTTGAACCCGAGTCAAAACATAAATTCATATTTAAGCCTCAAAATCTTCAGTGAGGTTTTCGAGGGTCAGTTTAATTTTTTGGAGATTGAATTCAACATAGAAAGTAATCCCAGTCTGTACCTCAAAATCCTACTTACGGACGTTTTTTCAACTTTGAGGTTTAAACCAGAACTGCAGAATCTACAATTAACCCTCAAAAACTTTAAACCATTTAGGAATTATTCTATACGGTATACAATTAATTAATAATAGTATATAAATAATAATAAATATGGTTTTATTAACAATATTGTTTGTTTTAAAACTAAAAAATTTAAAATATCACCCTCATGTGGTAACTTATAAATAGCACAATTTTTTTTCCCTGAACCATACATTTTCCAAGTCCTAACTACAACTTTTTTTCAAAATTCCAACTACAACTTTTTTCTAAGTTCCAGCTACAACTTTCCGATACATGAGAGTTTCGAGGTTATAGTTAGGATTTCAAATCAATCGGTAATTCATATTTAAGCCTCATAGTCTTCAATGAGGGTTTTGAATGTAAAAGTAGAGTTACTTTCTGAGCTTTTGAGGTTAAAACTAGAATTTGTTTTTGACTCGGGAATACACACCACAGCTCCAAACGTCACACCGTGAAGTTACTTTATTTTCTACATCCTCCTGAGTTCATTTGTAGTTAGATTACTAATCCTATTTTTAATACAATATCTCTAATATTTATCATTTATTCTCTCTCTCTCTCTCTTTTCAGTCATAGTTGTGGTTACTCTTAGGAGTAACTCATGGGAATCATACTGAGGTGGGTTCCCTTCTCCTTCCTCGGGTGGAAGCATTTCAAATAGAGATGGATATTATTTTGCCATGCTTTGAACTCAAGTTGTCTTCAACTTAGGATTATAAGCTTAACTGATCTCTCCATTCGGCTAATCGTCTACACTCATTTATTAATAATAATTAAATTTTATGAATTTTTTAAATTCCTTTTTTCTTGATTTTAATGATAATTTTACACGAAACAAACAATACCTTTCATAATTCCAGGTATAACTTAATATTGATTCCTTTTTTTTATTATATCATTAATGTGGATAATAATCGCAGTTAAATTTTTAATTTTACTTTTTAGATATTCATAGTTTATCCACGTTTTAAAAGAATTTCAATTTTTTAGATTTGAAATTTAGTTTTATCATCAATCACTATTAAAATTTAACATCTGGTTTCATATAAAAATAAATAAAATATTTTAATGAATAGATCAATTATAATATTTTTCTCCTCAAATTAGTAAAAACCAGATGAAGGTTTATAACAATGGTTCACAAACATTTTGAAAATTAACACTCTATCATGATCCCTTGATATAATTTTTCCAAAATTTAGATTAAAATAGTTTTCGAAAAAAATCATTTAAATCCAGTTTTTTTTTTTTTTTTTAATAACCATGTGGTATATTTATTATTACCCTTTGGTATTTAATTGATTTAAATAAGTATTCGGATCCGAATCCGCACCCCTTAAAGGTTATCAGTATTGAAATTGTCACTCTCTTTAAAGGGGAAGGAGGGAAGGGCAAACAAAATTTTGTTAAAACAAATTGAGCTTTGTTTATCGAAAAAAATATTATTACTTCGCCAACTCAAGACGGTGAGAAATTCACCCTAATTCAACTTCGTGGCTACTTTCCAGCTATTCTTGTACTCCCTCAAGTATAAGGGGAAAGAGAGAAGCTTTGGAAAATTTTTGGATTTAATAAAATTCCATTTTACTTTTTATTATTTTTATTTCATATATCCTGTGGCGGGCGCTGGAGGTAGTTGAGTTGCAAAATTTGAGGACCGAATTCTGACAATGGATTTGGGCTAAGAATAGCTCCCAGAATAGGATCCGGATCTTGCCGGGCCAATTTTTGGTCCAATTTTTTTTACCCCCACCCCTCTTATTTCCATAGGAAATCAATGGAATGCATGCTAAGATGATGTGAAGATTTGCAATTATGGTCAAATTCTAGTACTTAAAACCTCAAACAATGAAAAAACTGTCTTGTCAGCAACTGAGGGGATCCTCTAGAGTCCCCTGAGAAGTACTATCTTGCCACCAGTTGTGGTGGTCCCCTCTAACCCCTTCATCTCTTTTCTCTCTCTTTGTTATAAATTTAAATATACGGCTTTATCACCATGCCAAATTGTGGGGAGCGGCAATTATGTTCATAATCCACTACCTGGTATCCCAATCAATGAAAAATACTATCTTGCCGCCAACTGCGGTGGTCCCCTCTAACCCCTTCACCTCTTTTATCTCTCTCTTTGTTATAAATTTAAATATACAGCTTTAACATCATGCCAAATTGTGGGGACCGGCAATTATGTTCATAATCCACTAGCTGGTATCCCAACCAATGAAAAATACTATCTTGTCGCCAACTGAGGTGGTCCCCTTTAACCCCTTCACCTCTTTTCTCTCTCTCTGTTATAAATTTAAATATACGGCTTTAACACCATGCCAAATTGTGGGGACCGGCAATTATGCTCATAATCCACTAGCTGGTATCCCAACCAATGAAAAATACTATCTTGCCGCCAACTGCGGTGGTCCCCTCTAACCCCTTCACCTCTTTTATCTCTCTCTTTGTTATAAATTTAAATATACAGCTTTAACATCATGCCAAATTGTGGGGACCGGCAATTATGTTCATAATCCACTAGCTGGTATCCCAACCAATGAAAAATACTATCTTGTCGCTAACTGAGGTGGTCCCCTTTAACCCCTTCATCTCTTTTCTCTCTCTCTGTTATAAATTTAAATATACGGCTTTAACATCATGCCAAATTGTGGGGACCAGCAATTATGTTCATAATCCACTACCTGGTGCTCCAATCAATGAAAAATACTATCTTGCCGCCAACTGCGGTGGTCCCCTTTAACCCCTTCACCTCTTTTCTCTCCCTTTATTATACATTTAGATGTACTGTCTTAAAACCATGCCAAATTGTGGGGACCGGCAATTATGCTCATAATCCATTACCTCGTGCTCCAATCAATGAAAAATACTATCTTGCCGCCAGTTGAGGTGGTCCCCTCTAACCCCTTCACCTCTTTTCTCTCCCTTTATTATACATTTAGATGTACTGTCTTAAAACCATGCCAAATTGTGGGGACCGGCAATTATGCTCATAATCTACTACCTGGTGTATTTATAATAAAGGGAGATAAAAGAGGTGAAGAGGTAGAGGGGACCACCACAACTGGTGGCAAGATAGTATTTTTCATTGATTGGAGCACCAGGTAGTGGATTATGAGCATAATTGCCGGTCCCCACAATTTGGCATGATGTTAAGGCCGTATATTTAAATTTATAACAGAGAGAGATAAAAGACGTGAAGAGGTTAGAGGGGACCACCGCAGTTGGCGGCAAGATAGTATTTTTCATTGATTGGGATACCAGCTAGTGGATTATGAACATAATTGCCGGTCCCCACAATTTGGCATGGTGTTAAAGCCGTATATTTAAATTTATAACAGAGAGTGTTAAAAGAGGTGAAGGGGTTAGAGGGGACCACCGCAGCTGGCGGCAAGATAGTATTTTTCATTGATTGGGATACCAGGTAGTGGATTATGAACATAATTGCCGGTCCCCCAATTTGGCATGGTGTTAAAGCCGTATATTTAAATTTATAACAAAGAGAGAGATAAAAGAGGTGAAGGGGTTTGAGGGGACCACCGCAGTTGGCGGCAAGATAGTATTTTTCATTGATTGGGATACCAGGTAGTGGATTATGAACAAATTGCCGGTCCCCACAATTTGGCATGGTGTTAAAGCCGTATATTTAAATTTATAACAAAGAGAGAGAAAAGAGATGAAGGGGTTAGAGGGGACCACCACAACTGGTGGCAAGATAGTACTTCTCAGGGGACCCTAGAGGATCCCCTCAGTTGCTGACAAGACAGTTTTTTCATTGTTTGAGGTTTTAAGTACTCGAATTTGACCATAATTGCAAATCTTCACATCATCTTAGCATGCACTCCATTGATTTCCTATGGGGTGGGGGTAAAAAAAAAATTGGACCAAAAATTGACCCGGCAAGATCCGGATCCTTATTCTGGGAGCTATTCTTAGCCCAAATCCATTGTCAGAATTCGGTCCTCAAATTTTGCATACTCAACTACCTCCAGCGCCTGGTCTAATGTACAAATTTCTTATTTTTGCTATTTTTTTCTGATATTTCATTTTTATGTTCTTGCACATTTTGTGAAATAGAAATAAAATTCAAAACATGAATAATTTATTAACTTCAGATGATATATTATTATTATTAATAATTTAAAAATTAAATGATTATAAAATTGACAAAATGTCTTAAGTTAATAAATAGGCCATATCGGATGATCAATAAATAAATAATGGATGAGAATTGAAAACGCAGGGGGAGAGTATACGTATATATGATGGGTTAAAAGGTTTTTTCGTAAAGCTATCACACGATGGTAACACCCACGCACGCAATACACACTCCCCTGTTCAATTTCAACCGGGGCGGTGAATTATGTCAACACGACAGTTCTGTTTGCCAAGTGATCGGATCGAATGAACCTGGGAATCGATCTCAAGTCCTTCGGGAACCCCTTCGGAGTAGACAAAGTTCAGAGAGAAGACGTCAGTCAACTTAAAGGAGCAATTGACGTCGACAGAACGTAGGGTTGTCATTTGAGAAAAAATCACAAACGCCTAGTCTACTATAATAAATAAATATTATTTCTTTGAAGTGTCCGGATATTTATTTATTATCAAATAGAATAAAAAATTGTCTATTTTTTTAATAGGCAAAGACTTGGTTTTTTGTGAGTAGAGAGGGAAATTACATAATTTAAATTAATTAAACATATCAATTAATTATGTATATTTGATAGCCATTCGATTCTCTCCCGGCTCTAGATGCTTTTACCAAGTATAGGCCTATACGAAAAAGACATTATTTGACCTTAGTCACCTATTTCGATCAATTTAACTATTACTTTAACTTCCTGCTAGGGAGACGTAGAGCTACGAATATGAGGAGCCGCGACGTCAAAAAGGGGATTTTCTTTTTGGCAACTATCAACGTTTCATTGCCTGGAGATAGGCAACCACATCTACTCATTAATTGCATTCATTTAAATTAAATAAGATGCAAAAGAAAAAAAATCTGGTTCTGGGTTGTATGGCGCATAGCACACAACTTTCTCTTACCCTTCAGACTGAAGGGTAAGAGAAAGTTGTGCACCGTGCTGTCCCACCAGATTTTTTGTGTTGAGATATATTTAGTTTCACATAGCACCTTAGTTAACTTGACCACTTGCATTTCATAAGTAAAAAGTAAAAAATTCAATTGATTCAAAATTTCCATAGGCTCTATGTATGCCTATTTTAAATTTTGACTACTTGAAATGAACTATGGTTTTTTTTCAAAATTTTAATCTCATATTTGGATATTTTATACACAATAGAGAATCCTAATCAAATACAACATTTCATAAGGATTAGAAAAAGTTGTTTAAAATGTGTAAAAAGTTCCAAAGGAGACCCCGCGACCCCTTTTTGAATCGAAATTAACATGCAAATAATAATAATGAGAATATACATTTTAAAGAGCATATAAAAAATAGTTGATTTATGAATTTAAAAAAAAATCGTTGGAGCGAATTTTGAGAAAATCGAAAAAAAGGAGGCCTTACATCACAAGTAAAGTAATGGTACTTTTTGGCCGATTTTGTTCAAATGTTTATTTTGAGTGTCCGGGAGGGTACCTAACTTAAATATAAAATTTCTATCCGGTAGCTCAAATGATCTCAATACTTTCTCTATATATTTCATATATAGGGTAAGAGAAAGTAAAAATTGAGGATTCGACTTTTTCGTATTCCTTTGAAAATTAAATTAAAATTTATTGCACTTTTTTAACAGAAATCACAAAATATTTTCGCCACCAAGGGTTCATATTAATGCAATTAAATTTTCGGACTTTTTATATTTATATTTATTTATTTATATAATATTTTAATGTTTGCGTGGGGAACAGTCTATAAAAAGTCACGGGACATTCTAAATTGTTTTTCCCTATAAAATCTGATATCAACACTAAATGAATTTTTTGGTCGGCTAATTTTAAATAAAAAAAAATCCATACATACCCAACTCAATAAACATAAAATTTTCATCTAAATTTCAAAATTCAATCTAAATCATTAGCCTATTTATTTATTTTTTAGTGGTTTTCAATAAAATTCATAATTTATTTCTAAAGTTGAACTATTTATGTTTGTTTTTATTGATAGCCATTCCTCTCCGGTTTCTTAAAGTTTATTTTTAAATTTAATTAAATAAAATTCTAAACTGGGACTGTAAATTTATTTCTACAATAGATTGATGAAAATTCATCTTCGTAATGGGCTTTAAGAATTTTGTTTTTCTATGCTTTTTCTTCCAAGCATTAAAAAAATATACTACGACTTTATATCAATGAATCTTTTAAACTGCAGATCTGTCGCAAAAACGAATGTTTAAATAAATATTATAAATTTAAACCCGCGGGTTTATCTTTGGCCATATTTACTATATAATGTCTGGCTTTCATAGACGTTTGTTTTTCAGCTGCATGGTTAATTTCTGCGAAGCCCGCTCCTTTAGTTACTCATGTTCTCCAGCCCATTGGCATCGCACTTAGATCGCATTAGTCAGATGATTGATAAGAACCACGTGGTGTTTGATAAGCATGAGGCCGCCGGGGCCATATGGCCCTTAGTCCGGCCCAAAAGGGCCGGAGACAGAGACAGGGTCTGTTCAAGGATCTGCGTGAACTGCCGCTTGGAAAAATAAATCGAAATATGATTCAAACCGAGCAGAACAGACACCATCCCATTGACAGATTGGGCTAATCTTAGACGGTGGTCCGAGAGACTATTTTCTGCAAATTTCGAACTGTCCAGACTTTTTTTTGCAAGATATAATAACTAATAATTGATTTTACTTTCTCTTGCCTATCTATAGAGAGAAAGTATTGGATTCATGTCAAAAATTTGATGTCGGGATTTTGATGGATACACACTGATTCCAAAAAAGTGGTTTTTTCCAACATGGTCTGTCTCTGTGTGTGTCTGTTTGTCTGTGAACAAAATATCTCAAGAACGACAAGAGCTAGGAGCTTGAAATTTTATTTTTAAGTTAGGTACCCCACTGAAACGTAAACAAAATTGGCTAAAGATTACTAGTACTTTACTGATGTACTTCAATTTTTTTTTTTTTTTTCTGTCTGTCTCTCTGTGAACAAAATAACTCAAGAACGAAAAGAGTTAGGAGGTTGAAATTTTATATTTAAGTTACACACCCCCCTGGAGCATAAAAATAAGCTTTTAAACAAAATCGGCCAAAAATTACTAACAATTTTACTGATGCACTTGTACTAGTAATTTACTAATGCACTTTTTTAGTTTTTTTTTTCGATTTTCTCAAAATTCGCCCCAACGATTTTGATTAAAATTCAAATAAAATCAATTATTTTTTAGATGCTCTTTAAAATGTATATTATTAATTTGCCATTGAAATCTTTTGAAGCACATTTTACTCTTGTACTTCATAGGAAAGATAGGAGAAATGGTAACAAAATATAATTATTTTTCCGCTCATAAATTTTATATCTTTTTTTTTTTATTAAAAAACCCTCACACTTTTTTTCCCATTCACACTTACATCTCACATTCATAAACACACATACACCCAGTCTTTTTCGGCAACTTAGGCCATATAAGACTTTAAATGATACCAGTATTTATAATATATATTTATTTGGGGTTCAGGCATTCTTATTTAAACCATTTGGTATTCAAATGGCTTAAATAAAATCATCGGACTGCCTGGCATCCGAACCCCCGACCCTTGGTATACAAGGCAGGCGCGCTACCAACTACGCCAAGCCCGGAGGAAATTTTATAACTTGAATTCAAATGTGTCGTACTGTCATATAAACCGCCGACAGTTAAATAAAAAAATATTTTAATTTCTATTTGATTTCATCCTTGACTGCCATCCTATTTTATTATTTTCGTTATTATAGCATCTCAAAAATAATGTTTCTTCTTAATCGAGACTTTATTTTCTATATTTATTATAATATTAAAAAATATTATAATAAAAGTCTAAAAAGACTATTTGATCTTCAAAGAATTAATTTGTTGCTATTTTTCTTGGCATCCCTCATAAAAAGAAATGATTTTCTGAGGGGAAATGAAACCGAAAGTTATGAGGTATATTTGTTTCAAATTTTTTTTTAGACTTATTTATTTTTTCTTTCTTACAAGACTCGAGGGGTTTATATATATTTTGAACTTGAAACCCTTCAGAGATTTTTCAAGGGGAGGACGACCTAATGGATTACCTGAGTCAATCAATAGTCCCACTCTCTTTAATGGGGCACGCCTACCTGCTAAGAGATTAATGTATTGATCGCAGTTCTAGAGAGGGACACACCCCCTGTTCACTCTTAAAAATCACCCCCCGCCCTCCCCTTTTAATTTGATTAAAATATTTTTAATTTTCTTTATGTAGAAAGAAAAATTATTTGAAGGTTGAGGTTGCCAAAAATAAAATTTGATTTGTTTATCCGGATTTCAATGAAGGAAAAAAACGGAAGTTGTCATTGAATTCGATTGACTTCTCCATTTCCTGAATGATGGACAATGAAGAGATTGTTTGTGTGCACACGTGGGTGCTTTTGATAATGACGTCATCATCCGAAAAGAAGTAAAGAGAGGGGTTTGTGTTCGAAATTGAAACCCTCAAACCTCGGCGACGTCTCTGGTTCTCTTTAATAAACACCACTTGACTTGAAGCTGCTTGTTTTTTATTTTATTTCATCTTGATAGATTATTAACAGGTGTTTAGAATCAATTTTCAACTAATTTCTATTTCTTATCATCAATAAGAAAAAATTTAAATCTCCAGTTTTACATATATTATGGATAATAAATTTGGAGTCAAAAATAATGTAACCTTGGACTTCTTACACTGAAATTGGACAAAATAAATAGTAAAAATATAAGGATGTGTGTATTGGTAGTCAAGGTGAAAAATAAAAGTTTATATTTTGTCATCATCAGGACAAAAATTCGACCTCTAAACGGTAAAGAGCTAGTTTAAGCAAATAAAAATTGGTAATGACACATGCTACATGTCAACGAACCTGACATTCTAATACCTATTTGGTCCTGATGATGAGTGCGATTAATCGAAACGTCGACAAAATATAATCTCTTTATCTTTTCTACTAATACTTATTATACCCCTCATATTATAATAATACAGTCATTAAGAAACAATTAATTAAATATTTTGATGATTGATATTCAATTAATTAAATAGTAAAATTGCACGTAGAGCTCTACGTAACTACTACTCCCGTAACTACGGGAAAGTAAATATTAAATTCCTCTTCATTCATTACTTTACCCGAATATTAGATATGGTATGATTCTTGTTTTTCTTTAAATCGTCTTAAAAAATTTTAAATCTTATTTTAAAATTAATTGAAAAAATTCAAATCTTAAAATACTAATTGCTTATTAAGATACAAGTGGCAAAGACTTCGGCGGGCTTTTCCACTTGCAAGGAGGCTGGGCCCCCTGGTCCCCCTTACTCGCTTTTGGCGAGCAAATGCATCAAATTTATTCTTGCTCACTGTTTGGAAATTTTGCAATTGCTCGTCTTCGGTCTCTCCCCCCTCTAACTTAAAAGTTTTAAATTTCCTTCACTGACTCCAACTTCCTCTGTCTCTGGACAATCAGCGGAGAGAGTGGTATATTATACAGTAGTATGATTATACTGTAGTAGAATATAAGAGAAATATAATTTTTTTTTTTAAGTTTAAAATTTTTAATGGATCAAATTGTTGGATTTTTTATGATAACCGGAAGCTGAGTTCTGTAGACCTACATAAATCCATAGGCATCATTTGGGGGGAGGGGGCAGGGGAGCATTTGTCCCCCCCCCAAGGGCTCTGATTTTTATAAAATTTTATATTATTCTAAAAAAAATACTCCAAAATACATCTACGAGTATACAAACTGTACAAAATTAAATATGTTTTGCCAAAATTTGAGTACCCATTCGTAAGTAAATTTTAAGAAAAAAAATGTTTGCCCCCCAAGAAAAAAATTGAAATGACGCCACTGCATAAAATCATAGATCGACTTTTAGGAGTTAGCTATAGAGCCAATTATTTATTCTTAATTTTACTTTTTTAAATTAAATTTTATTTCACTGGCGAGTGTTTTATCTTCAACTTTTAAATAAAAAAAACTTCTTGTATGAATGAATTTTTCCTTCTAAGTGAAGGTCAAATTTATTAAAAATCTATAATTTTGGTAAATCTTACTTTATAATATTTATATTTAAAAATAAATACCGTATTGAAATAACAATAATAACCTTGAATTATTATACTTCCATAGCAGAAAAAAAATTTTTTAATTACAGGAAATCTTAGAATTGTGTCAAGTAATAGTATGGGAAAATTCTATAAAACTCAAAAAAAGAGCTCGTATTATTAATTTTGAATAATTTATCAATTATTCATCATGCTAAATAATTGTGATTAACTTTTGTAATTATAAACAACAAAATTTTTTTTCCTTAACAGTTACCTTCAGATTTTTTTTTTTTTTTTTTTAAAAACATTCACACTTTTTTCATTCACACTCACACTCACACACACATTCACACTCTCTTTTCGGCCGCTCCGGCCATTTAAGACTTTAGACGATAACCGTTATTTATAAATTTATATATATTAGGGTCCAGGCATTTATTTAAGCCATCTGGTATCCAGATGGCTTAAATAAAATCATCGGACTGCCTGGGGTCCGAACCCGCGACGTTTGGTATATGAGGTTAGCACGCCAACCTCTACACCACGCCCCGTGGGCTACCTTCAGATTAAAAGTTTATTTTTATAAAAAATTTTCACCGACTATACATAAACTGTATAGAAAATTCGATCAGATTAATTTTCTCGATAAAATTATTTTTGCTCATATGGAGTTTTATTTTTTAAATATATTGCCCTCGGGATTTCTTATTATTACCGTCAGGAATATCTTTACTAGCAGAAAAAATAGGAAATTTCATCAATGAGACAAATGGTACATCGAAGCAATAAATAAAAAATTATCATAAAAAAACTTTGAAAAATTGAATGAGAAATCATAGAAATTATCAGAGCAAAAGAATTCACATCATTTTATAAATCCAAATAGACAAATGTAAAAAGTAGAAAAAATGAGAATTCATATTAAAATTGTCTTTTCAATGAATTTGAGAAATTCCCACAGTGTTAAAACGTTACGTCTTCTTGAGTGAAACTAGAAATTTTCTTGAAAAATGACGTCACATGGGAACAAGAATAAGTCGGCTGTACACTCGACTCAAAAGATCTTACCAGATTTTTTATTGTGATTGCTAAGAAGTTTGCGTAGTGTGTGGTATTTATTATTTTTGATTATTTTTTTCTCGATATTTAGCAGACGAAAAAATAGCCTTAAAAAATAATATTCTTTAAAAAATTAATTACAGTTTATAATCATCATTGGAAGAAATAGTTTTTAAAATACTTAACCACCCTTGAAGGAGGTTGAAAAAATCAGTTCTGATCTAAGGAGGTCAGCTGAGGTTCCAGGTCAATTCTCCCTGCTTCAGATGCACTCGCCCGCTATGCTTTTATGCTAATAGACAACATTTATGTTACTACTAATTTGTTTCTAACTATATGTTGTGGAAATCTGTCTGTTCCTTTTATGAAAAGCGTCAAATTCCTGTCAAGTTTGTGAACCCTTTTTTAGCCTGCTTAAGGAGCCGTTAGGTGAATCTAAAACAGGACCCTCCCCGTTCCAAATTGAAAATGCTACGCCTATTTATGCTTGCCATTTAAGAAGCTTGTCAGAATTTAGAAGAAATAATTAAATTTTTTCTTTTAATATTACGTATTTTTTATATAATTTTGAAGTTTATTCGTTCGTTCCGCCTATTACTTTCCTATATTTTTTTGTATATCTATTATTCTTCTGGTTTAGGTCCCTATTTGGGGATTTCAGCTTTCTTCAGTGCGCTCTGATTTGATTTAAGTGGTTCAATTTGAAAAAGAGTGGGAGTGGGACCCTTGATATAGAGAAAAATAAATTTTAATAGAAAATTTGCTTTAAAGCTCTAATTTTGAATTTTCATGATTTTTTTTTAAGGCGTCTTAAAAGTATGCAAATAGTTTTTTTTTTTTTTTTATTTTTTTTATAAAAAAACATTCACACATTTTTTCTCATTCACACTCACAATCACACACACATTCACACAGTCTTTTCGGCAACTTAGGCCATTTAAGACTTTTACGATATCCGTAATAGAGATTAATATACATATATGGG
>JAKCPI010031584.1:0-23274 GCA_023213315.1 Euborellia annulipes
TTTTTTTCGATTTTCTCAAAATTCGCTCAAACGATTTTGATTAAAATTCAAAAATCATTTATTTTTTAGATGCTCTTTAAAATGTATATTTTCATTTTGCCCTCAGAATTGTTTGAAACAGACTTTACTCTTGTACTTCATTGGAAAGATAGGAGAAATGTTTGCTATGGTAACAAAATATAAATATTTTTCCATACTTATAAATTTTACATCTTGAAAATCGAATGTGCCGTACCGTCGGAAACTAAATACATGTCGACAAAAAAAATCTGCTGGGCTTGTCACACCAAATTTTGTATACATGTTGTGGGTTGTTTATAAGCAACGAGCTAGTAAAATAAAATTAACAAGTCTCAAAAATTGAAAGCTGAATTTTACGTAAAAAGACATAAAATTTCATCCAATTCTGATATGATTTGAATTTTCCCAGATAGCACACATTCGTCTTATGTATGTACATCCTATGTCCCGCCGCGACCTGTCGTGCGTCTTATGCAGATACATTTTGGGTCGCAGGACCTACGATGTAGGTACATTTTATGGACCTCTTCCAACATTGCATGCGTACATAAGGTGTCCCGTTTAGATCCTGTCTATGGCCCCTTGCGACCCGAACAGTACTTTTGTGCGTACTGCCAGGACGAATCTTTTTGGTCCCGTGCGCGACCCAGGAATATGTTTTTAATATATTCTACATCCAAATTTGGTCCTGCAGATTCTTATTTATTTTCATCTTATTTTTGCGTTATGTTAAAAAAATTAAGACTCCATTTGGCATAGGACATTATCATGAAGAGGGATTAACACAGTAAAAACTTAAATTATAAATAGTTTTAATTATTTTAATTTTTTTTTTTTTATTATTGTTTTTATATGGGAAAACTTTGAAACAGAAACTCCAAAGCACAAAAGATAAAGAAAAAACACATTTTGTATAACAACTTTTTTTTTATTTGAGGAATAAGGATTTAAAATTAATAAATAATAATATTGAGATGATGGCTGAACTATTAGCAGATGTGAGTAGAATGGCAGCCAGGAAAGAAATCAGACAAAAATTTAATCAATCTTTATCTAATTTTATTTCGATTGCCGACATTTCGGACGCAAATCGCGCCCTTCCTCAGGACAATAGACAGTTAATAAAATACAGATGGGCGTATTTTTTTTTTAACAATATAAAAACACAATTCATGGGTGTACGATTCATTGTTTCTTGCTGACCTGAGGAAGTGCGCAATTTGCGTCCGAAACGTCGGTAATCGAAATAAAATTAGATAAAGATTGATTAGATTTTTGTCTGATTTCTTTCCTGGCTGCCATCTGCTCATTACTGTTAATAAATAATAATTATACAAAAAGATAACATTATAAAATAAATAAAATATACCGGTACATAATATTGCTAGATTCATAAAATGGTCTAGGACTTTTTTTAAACAAAGATAAACATACATTTGGAAAAATACTGATTAAATTTTTATAATCGTTGTTTTCTTCCATATTTCTTCCGGTTGATAGAAAAGACATTTCTATTTTCTCAAGGAGATTGTTCATTTCAGCCTGCTTACAAAAGTCATTAATTGATCTAAAAAAAAAAATTATAAAATTATTATGAAACAATTATTTAGATATATTTTTGATAAAAAAATAAACAAAAAAATTTGTTAACCCATGAATTTCGTTGGAACACAAATTAAAATATGGGGATTGACTTCCCCGAGACTTTCTCGTATATTCTTTTGGAATTACGTCTGGGTGTGTGTGTAAACACGATTGCTTAAAAACCAAAGTAGCTAGATCGATGAAATTTGGTATATGCTCCTTACACTAAAATTGTAGATTTCTATCAACTTTTGGAGTAAATACGTCACTTGGAAGTAGTACTTTACTTAAAAAGTTTTTTCAAAAAATTTTGAAATTTTCAATTTTTTTGTTATATTATGATAAAATACTCCGCAACGTTTTTGAAGAGTCAAGAACGGGAAGGACGTAACCAGGGAGAGTATCTGCTCGCAAAATAAAAAATAAAATTAAAAAAAAATATAAATTATAATTTATTTAAAAAAAAATTCAAATTTAAAATTTATTGAAAAATATTAATAAAATAGAAAAGGTATAAATAGATGGTTGGTGTCTTCGGTGGGGATTGGCGTTTCGGTCGCAAGTGGCCGACCTTCGTCCGAACTGCAGTGAAGACGGACGTTTCGGTCCTCTGGCTTAACTGGTGACCGTCTCTCGGCCCGAAGACAAAATAGGTGGTGACGGCGGCTGCACATCGAGTGGTGTCGAGGGCGGCTCCATAGCCATCGAATGAGTGTGTTGGCGGCCTCACAGCCCGCCGTTGAGATATGTTGGCGGCTGAATAATGAGCCATCGAGAGAAGATGATAGTGGCTTCACAGCCCGCCAATGAATAAATTAGCGGCCCCACAGCCCGCCGTCGAATGATATATATTTCTGATGGTGGACGACGACCAACTCCTCTCACAAGTGGGGAAGGTGGAGAAAAAGGATTAATTATTTTTTTAATTACAAATTTCTCAATAAATCTCATTTTAGAATTTTATATTTAAATTTATATCTTAATAAGGATAGGGATTAATAATTATTATTATTATTATTCCCGAACTGGATTTATAAAAAAAAATTTAGAAAAATAGGCTAAAATCAATATTAAAATAAAAAAAAAACGATCTCTCCCTGGGATCGTTGCGACTCTATTTTAAAAAGTTTTTATTCTTTGACATTTTTTCGAAAACTGAATAGTTTTGGAAATTGAGGTTGTGTTTATATGTGGGGTTTCACTGGGTTATGTGAGTAAAAACAAAAGTTTATATTATACTCGATATATTTCGGGATATTATCCCATCTTCAAGAGTTACAAACGACTGACTGTGGGAGTGAAAAATACAATATTTTATGGTAAGGAAAAGTGGAGGGGGGAGTAGGGTGGAGTCTGATGCCTTTTGTTTAATTGGCTTGTGAAGGGCTTAGTGTTTCTCGGAATGGATTTAATGAGTGACAGGTGGGGATTGTCTTTCATCATATTTTGTAAAGTACATTGACCATTCATTATCTTTAGACTTCTTTTACAAATAGTTCTTAAAAATTAAAAATTAAATGACAGGATTAATAAAAATTATTTGACAAACGAGAAATTGAATTTCAAATTACATTACATTAAAAAAAAAAAAAAAAAAAAAAAAAAAAAAAAATTAATACATTACTAGGCAAATAGACTTATAATAGAAAATTAAATTTGTTAGAGTTTAGGCTTAATTAATAAATTTGTCGTTAAATTTAAGGGCTTGAAAAAGTCAAAAAAATTACATTCAAATTACAATAAGTTACAGGTCGATCACAAAACAAAACAGTTGAAAGTTGCACTGGAGGATTGTTAAAGCTGCTTAATTAATAGATCTAATATTGTTGAGTTGTTGATGTTGTGTTGGTTATTTAGGATTGGTTGGTTATGGAAATTGGATTTTTTAATTTCAATTGCCTCTAACATGTCCAACCTAAATCCTTTTTTCATGATATGTAATGGTTGCGGATTATCGGGAGATGGTGAGTGGTTTTGCTCTATTAGATGATTTGCGAAAGCCGAAAAGGAATCTAGGGGTGTATCTACAGAATGGCCTATATTTGATTGTAATAATCTCATTGATCTTAAATGTTCTGCGTAGCGGATTTTGAAAGTTCTTCCCGTTTGACCAATGTAAAATGCATCACATTGGCCGCATTGCAGCTTGTACACACCACTTTTTTCCTCTTCTTCGACTTTATCAATTTTGTTATTGACGAGCATGGATGCAAGGTTGTTTTTGTTGGAGAGTGCCGGTGTTATGCCCTGTTTTTGAAGAAATTTTGCTAATGGAAGGGTAAATTTTTCAGAGACAAAATTAAGTTTATTATAGACTTTTTCATTTATTGGGGACGCGGAGTAGATTGAATTTAGTGTTTTTTTGTAAGTTACTTTATCAAAAATTTTTCTTATTATTTCTAGGGGGTACCCGTTATTGTTGGCTATTTCGTAAATGGTGGTAAGTTCTTTTTGAAAATTATCAGGAGTTAAAGGAATGTTTACTAGTCTATTGAACAGTGCATAAAATGCCGTACACTTCGTGTTGAGAGGGTGATTAGAGGAGTATGGGATTATAACATCTGCAAAGCTTGGTTTTCTGTAAATTTGGTATGTGATTTTATTCTGGTTGATCGAAATTTTTAAATCTAAGAATGCGATGGTTTTGTTGCCTATTTCAGAAGTGAATTGTATTCTTGGATTTATAGAATTCAAAAATTTTGTGAAAGAATGTATCTGTCTTTCTGTCCCCGACCACACTACTAAAATATCATCTACGTAACGTTTCCAGTATTTAATACACCCGGAGTAGGTGTTCTGTGGGTCGAGAATTTTTTCTTCGAAATGTGACATATACATTTCTGCTAGCAGCGGGCTTAGAGGACTGCCCATTGGGAGACCTTCATTTTGTTGATAGTATGTGTTGTTGAAAACGAAGTAATTTTGATCTAAACATATTTCTAAAAGATTTTTAATTCCTGGTCTTGCGGCTGGTGAGTAATTTTTATCTAAAAAATTACTTAAAATATCTTTTAGTTCACTTACCGCCACGGAAGGGAATAAATTTTTAACATCGAACGAAATTAGCTTAAAAGAATTTTCAATCTTGATTTTTTTTTAAAGAATTTACAAGTTCTATAGAATTTTTGATGGAATGTTTTGGTTCGAAGTGAATTTTTAAAATTTGGTTCAAGTATTTGCATATGTTATAGGCTGGGGCGTTCATATAAGAAGCGATGGGTCTGAGAGGTATATCGGGTTTGTGTATTTTGGGTAGGCCGTATAAAATTGGAGCCTTAGGGTTCATGGATTTTAGGGTGTGGATTTCATGTTTTTGGAAGAGGTTATTGGACAAACTGTTTAATGTTTGTGTGACCTTTGTTTGGTATTTCTGTGTTGGATCGGATTTTAATTTGGTTGCGCCACTATTGATAATAAATTCATTCATTTTTTGAATATAGTCCCTCTTTTTAATTACTGTAACGCTCTAGATCCTTTGTCGGCTTTGGAAATCTATAATATCGTTATCTATTAATTTTGTCTCGAATTTTTTTGATCGTGGATTTGATTTTTGGAAAAAAGGATTTAGGTTGGACATGTTAGAGGCAATTGAAATTAAAAAATCCAATTTCCATAACCAACCAATCCTAAATAACCAACACAACATCAACAACTCAACAATATTAGATCTATTAATTAAGCAGCTTTAACAATCCTCCAGTGCAACTTTCAACTGTTTTGTTTTGTGATCGACCTGTAACTTATTGTAATTTGAATGTAATTTTTTTGACTTTTTCAAGCCCTTAAATTTAACGACAAATTTATTAATTAAGCCTAAACTCTAACAAATTTAATTTTCTATTATAAGTCTATTTGCCTAGTAATGTATTAATTTTTTTTTTTTTTTTTTTTTTTTTTAATGTAATGTAATTTGAAATTCAATTTCTCGTTTGTCAAATAATTTTTATTAATCCTGTCATTTAATTTTTAATTTTTAAGAACTATTTGTAAAAGAAGTCTAAAGATAATGAATGGTCAATGTACTTTACAAAATATGATGAAAGACAATCCCCACCTGTCACTCATTAAATCCATTCCGAGAAACACTAAGCCCTTCACAAGCCAATTAAACAAAAGGCATCAGACTCCACCCTACTCCCCCTCCACTTTTCCTTACCATAAAATATTGTATTTTTCACTCCCACAGTCAGTCGTTTGTAACTCTTGAAGATGGGATAATATCCCGAAATATATCGAGTATAATATAAACTTTTGTTTTTACTCACATAACCCAGTGAAACCCCACATATAAACACAACCTCAGTTTAAAATGTTTCACCTAAAACCTACACCGCAATCTCTAAACTTAATTATTAATGCTAGTGAAGCAAAATTAACGGTGTATTACAGAAGACTCCTATTGAAGAAAGAAAAATGCAACAGCCACCTATGGTTCCTGTCACGCTGCATCAAGTTGAAGATTTTCCCAAATTTCATTCACATCAAATGCAACTCTACATCTCTGGCCGCACAAAAAGCAACCACATTAGCAAAAAACACATGGATCAAAGGTGAACTAAAACAATGGTACTCAAGACGTAATGCTCTCAATCTCCATTTGAAGGTAGTCCATCAATTACTTGCTGAACAGATGTCCTGGCTTATTTTCGACCACATAGATCATAAAATTCGAGAAGATACAGAATATTTGCGTATCAAAATTTATAAAAGTAAACTCAAAAAATTAAAAAACCTCATTTCGAAAAAAACCCTACTAAATTCTAATAATGACTTACCTCTAGCCATTCCAACAACACCCTTTCACCCTAGAGTTATCAACCTAACTGATGTCCTGTTTGAACCCAAGGAGATGGAAATCCTGAATAAAGGTTTGAAATATGCTCCTAAATTACAGATTAACAAAAGAGCTATTTTATCTACGGTAGTAGACGCAGAAATAGCCCTCAGATCTGAACCTTTAGAAGTAAAGACAGAAATGGCCCTTAAAATAAAAAAATCAATTAACAAACCACCAGACAAAACTAATAATGAAATAGCCACGATCAAAAAAATTCGAACAAAATTAATAGATAACGATATTATAATTTCCAAAGCCGACAAAGGACAGAGCGTTACAGTAATTAAAAAGAGGGACTATATTCAAAAAATGAATGAATTTATTATCAATAGTGGCGCAACCAAATTAAAATCCGATCCAACACAGAAATACCAAACAAAGGTCACACAAACATTAAACAGTTTGTCCAATAACCTCTTCCAAAAACATGAAATCCACACCCTAAAATCCATGAACCCTAAGGCTCCAATTTTATACGGCCTACCCAAAATACACAAACCCGATATACCTCTCAGACCCATCGCTTCTTATATGAACGCCCCAGCCTATAACATATGCAAATACTTGAACCAAATTTTAAAAATTCACTTCGAACCAAAACATTCCATCAAAAATTCTATAGAACTTGTAAATTCTTTAAAAAAAATCAAGATTGAAAATTCTTTTAAGCTAATTTCGTTCGATGTTAAAAATTTATTCCCTTCCGTGGCGGTAAGTGAACTAAAAGATATTTTAAGTAATTTTTTAGATAAAAATTACTCACCAGCCGCAAGACCAGGAATTAAAAATCTTTTAGAAATATGTTTAGATCAAAATTACTTCGTTTTCAACAACACATACTATCAACAAAATGAAGGTCTCCCAATGGGCAGTCCTCTAAGCCCGCTGCTAGCAGAAATGTATATGTCACATTTCGAAGAAAAAATTCTCGACCCACAGAACACCTACTCCGGGTGTATTAAATACTGGAAACGTTACGTAGATGATATTTTAGTAGTGTGGTCGGGGACAGAAAGACAGATACATTCTTTCACAAAATTTTTGAATTCTATAAATCCAAGAATACAATTCACTTCTGAAATAGGCAACAAAACCATCGCATTCTTAGATTTAAAAATTTCGATCAACCAGAATAAAATCACATACCAAATTTACAGAAAACCAAGCTTTGCAGATGTTATAATCCCATACTCCTCTAATCACCCTCTCAACACGAAGTGTACGGCATTTTATGCACTGTTCAATAGACTAGTAAACATTCCTTTAACTCCTGATAATTTTCAAAAAGAACTTACCACCATTTACGAAATAGCCAACAATAACGGGTACCCCCTAGAAATAATAAGAAAAATTTTTGATAAAGTAACTTACAAAAAAACACTAAATTCAATCTACTCCGCGTCCCCAATAAATGAAAAAGTCTATAATAAACTTAATTTTGTCTCTGAAAAATTTACCCTTCCATTAGCAAAATTTCTTCAAAAACAGGGCATAACACCGGCACTCTCCAACAAAAACAACCTTGCATCCATGCTCGTCAATAACAAAATTGATAAAGTCGAAGAAGAGGAAAAAAGTGGTGTGTACAAGCTGCAATGCGGCCAATGTGATGCATTTTACATTGGTCAAACGGGAAGAACTTTCAAAATCCGCTACGCAGAACATTTAAGATCAATGAGATTATTACAATCAAATATAGGCCATTCTGTAGATACACCCCTAGATTCCTTTTCGGCTTTCGCAAATCATCTAATAGAGCAAAACCACTCACCATCTCCCGATAATCCGCAACCATTACATATCATGAAAAAAGGATTTAGGTTGGACATGTTAGAGGCAATTGAAATTAAAAAATCCAATTTCCATAACCAACCAATCCTAAATAACCAACACAACATCAACAACTCAACAATATTAGATCTATTAATTAAGCAGCTTTAACAATCCTCCAGTGCAACTTTCAACTGTTTTGTTTTGTGATCGACCTGTAACTTATTGTAATTTGAATGTAATTTTTTTTGACTTTTTCAAGCCCTTAAATTTAACGACAAATTTATTAATTAAGCCTAAACTCTAACAAATTTAATTTTCTATTATAAGTCTATTTGCCTAGTAATGTATTAATTTTTTTTTTTTTTTTTTTTTTTTTTTTTTTTAATGTAATGTAATTTGAAATTCAATTTCTCGTTTGTCAAATAATTTTTATTAATCCTGTCATTTAATTTTTAATTTTTAAGAACTATTTGTAAAAGAAGTCTAAAGATAATGAATGGTCAATGTACTTTACAAAATATGATGAAAGACAATCCCCACCTGTCACTCATTAAATCCATTCCGAGAAACACTAAGCCCTTCACAAGCCAATTAAACAAAAGGCATCAGACTCCACCCTACTCCCCCCTCCACTTTTCCTTACCATAAAATATTGTATTTTTCACTCCCACAGTCAGTCGTTTGTAACTCTTGAAGATGGGATAATATCCCGAAATATATCGAGTATAATATAAACTTTTGTTTTTACTCACATAACCCAGTGAAACCCCACATATAAACACAACCTCAGTTTAAAATGTTTCACCTAAAACCTACACCGCAATCTCTAAACTTAAGTTTTGGAAATAATCAAAGAAGAAATAGAAAATTTTCGTTAATTTTGATAAAAAATCAAAACAAAATCATACAGGTGTCATTAAAAAAAGGGTAAATATAAGCAAATGAATTTGTGAAACAAATGAAAACTTTTTAAAATAGAGTATTTTATCATAATATAACAAAAAAATTGAAAAATTCAAACTTTTTGAAAAAACTTTTTAAGTAAAGTACTACTTCCAAGTGACGTATTTACTCCAAAAGTTGATAGAAATCTACAATTTTAGTGTAAGGAGCATATACCAAATTTCATCGATCTAGCTGCTTTGGTTTTTAAGCAATCGTGTTTACACACACACACACACACACACACACACACACACACACACACAGACATAATGCCAAAAATGGTCTTTTTGGACTCAGGGAGGTCTAAAACGTGGAGAAACATCAAAATCTCGAAGTCGAATTTTTTTACGATTACATAACTTTCTCTATACGAGAAAGTAAAAATACACGACATTTTAATGCCAGCGGCTGGATGCTAACTGAAATTTACAGTTAGTCAGGGACTAGAGAGCATAAAGGGACTATATCCCTTTTCAAACAATTATTTAGATATTTTTTTGACAAAAAAAGTTTATAAAAAAAAAAAAATTTGTCAACTCATGAATTTCGTTGGAACACAAATTGAAAAATACATCTTCTCAGGTCAAAAGCTGAATGCAAACTAAAGCTAGGAAGGGGCCAGTTTTAGCAGGCAGGTAGTCTATCCCTTTACAAAGGGCATTGACATTTTTGAATACAATGACGCTGGGTTTTTCCTGGGTTTTTCCAATTGTTTAATATTTTATTTTTTTTCCATTCCAGCCATCTTTTTGTCAATTCTAAGCCACTGTCCGCATTCCATTCGTCTAAATTTTAATAGCATTTTAATTAGGCGATTTTCTAATATGTTATTACAATCATCATATAAATTGTGACAAGATTGCATTTCTTCTTGGTATATCAAACGAGCTCTTTTATAAACATGCAATTATAAATTATAATTTCTTTCCCAAATACAGGGCCAAAAATTGGGGGAAGATTTCAACCACGCGGTAAGCCCATTTTCTGCAGATTAGTCAATCAAACAAGTATATGCAAATAAATGTTCCAATACCTAGAAAAATTGAAAGATTTTGGAAGATGAAATAAAAAGACAAACTTGTTTTCGGTCCTAATTTTATTTTATCTTCTATCTCTATTACGGGCTTTCTCCACATTGTCTTTAAAGATTTTATTTTTATAATAAATAATATAAATAATAAAAAATAAAACCAAACTTACCTTTTTATATAGGAATCCTAAAAAAACAATTATTTGTTCAATGTTCATAAAAAAAAATTAAACAAAATATTTATACAAAAATTTAAGAATTTGATAAATTTTATTTTATTAGGATTAGCATTCCAACATATTAATGGATCATAACTTCACATTTGTTTTGGTAAATAAAATTGATAAAAAAAATTTTTCTTTGAAAAAATTCTAAGTTTACAGCCGGAATTGGTCCGGTATGCGACCTACACTTGTATTTTTTTTTCTTTTTTTTTTTGAAAAAAAATTCTAAGTTTACAGCCGGAATTGGTCCGGTATGCGACCTACACTTGTATTTTTTTTCTTTTTTTTTTTTGAAAAAAAATTCTAAGTATATGTCTGGAATAGGTCGGGGCGGGACATCTTATGTTCATACATGATTGGACGTATCCGCCATGTTGGTCCGCTTTATTTACCATTTAGGTCCAGGTACGTCTTGGCCGTAAACTGGAACTAAGCGGTAGGTACATAAGGCCTAGTGTGCTATCTGGGTTTTTTTTTTTTTAGAGCGAGTCCTTTGAGAAAAATTGACTCTGCATGGACCCTGAACACATTCGTTGAGCGGGTCTAAACCTTTAGAGCGCTAATTTAACGAAACCATTGGATCTAGAAGGCTAGAAATTTTATATACACGTAGGCAAAAATTCAGTGAATATAGATCAATGATCCTTTTTACTTTCATCTGATTGGCTAATCTGATGGTGAGATATAATGAAAAAATAAATGTTTAAATATTAAATTTTAGCTTCATCTAAGTAATCTCTAGGAAATTCTAAACTCATTACAAAAAATCCGATGCAAATTGAAGAAGCGGTTTGCGAGTTAGAGACATTTGAAGATTCATTATTTTTATTTCCTTTTTTTCGACCTCTTAATTCGAGCAAAGGAGGGGCGGAGCCTGTCTGCTGCCTCCCCCCTCCCCTCCTCTCTGTTTGTTGGTCTTGACCAAGGCGCGCCTTCCCCCTTTTCTAAGAAAATAAAATAATAAATTAAAATTATATCTTCGGACAGATTAAAAAGAATTTTAAAGACTCGTAGAAAAAAAAATTTGTTATGATGGTCACACAAATTTCTCTTAACTTTGGCTGTGCTTGTCCACCAGATTTTTTTATTTTTTTTAAACATTCACACTTTTTTCACATTCACACTCACACTCACACACACATTTACACAGTCTTTTCGGCAAATTAGGCCATTTAAGACTTTGACGATAATCGTTAATTATTAATATATCTATTGGGGGTCGGGCATTTCTATTTAAGCCATTTGGTGGTATCCAAGTGGCGTTAAATAAAATCATCGGACTGCCTGGAGTCCGAACCCGCGACGTTCGGTATAGAAGGGAGGCACGCTACCAACTAGACCAAGCCCGTAGGCGTTTGTGTTGAGATCTATGGTCGAAATATATTTCAAGATGTAAACTTTATAAACAAAGGAAAATATTAATATTTTGTTACCAAAGCAACCATTTCTCCTATCTTTCCTAAATATAGTTATACAGTATAGTTGTACAGTATATTGAAATATACAATGAATGAAAAGGATAAGGAAAAAGACGCAATCCTCTTATTTAAGCCATTTGGTTCCCCTATCTTTCCTATGAAGTACAGGAGTAAAGTGTGCTTCAAACAATTCTGAGAGCAAAATGAGAATATACATTTTAAAGAGCATGTAAAAAATAATTGATTTATGAATTTTCCCCTCTTCCTGCGGAAAAATTTTATTTTTTTTTGCGGAACCAAATTTTTCCGTCACGCGGAAAATTTTTTTAATTTTTTTTCCTGGACATTAAAATTATGTTTTGCGAATATGTTTGGCGCCCCTTTGTGAGTAGCGCCCGGGGCATGATGACCCCCCTTGCCCCCCTCTCGCTACGCCACTGAATTCACTAAATCCTTTATGAGAAAAAAATTATAAATAGATGAAAAACTCGGTTATTATTTGATAAATTCATTAGTGTATAAGCAAGTGCGGCAACACTGTAGTCACCTGAGCCCTTTAGTTGTATATAGGCCTACTTTACAAACATTTGGTCACATAAAAAGAGATTAACAACCAATAACCGAATATGGATAGAATATTTCATATAATTTATTATAATTATTTTAAAAAAAATTATTTCATAATTCATTTGAGAGAAAGATTAACACAAGCTGCCAACGTATGAATTATACAGTGTAATCACGTTTTCAGTGTATTTTACAACAACGAATTATTAATATTTAATAATTTTTTTACCCATAATTTTCTTAAATAAATGCTTTTCCATAGTTTTAATTTTTATTTGAGTGAATTAAAAAATTTTTATATAATCATAATTTATAAAGATTAAAATTAAATATTTTTGTGTTGAGAAGTTTAAATCGAGGTACATTCATTGCCAAAAGTTAGTTAAAATTTTTTTCATTTTATTCTCTTTTTCTTATTTTAATGAAATTTTTTTTTGCACAATTTTCGATTTCCTAATAAGCATTTCTTTTATTCTGTTACTATTTTTTTTACCTAATTGTATGCAATATAACGTAATTATTCACGAATTCTTAAATTTTAGTACTTTTGTCTCCGATTGTACCTCCCAAACATCCTTAAATAAATATTTTTATTTATTAAAAAAATTTGAACGCGGATCTTCTTTGTAGATTTGCAATCACAACATAAGCCAACAATCATATATCTTGATCAGAGGTTAGCGGCGTCGAAATTGGTGGTGGCTGCTGCTTCTTCCCCTTCCCCTTTTTCCTAGGCTATTTGCCCTCCCCCTCTTCTTTTGCTAAATGAAACGTATTAATATAATCTCCCCATCTGGGACTTATTTTCTGCAGAGTCACCGAATAGTGTGTCTTCCCCCCCAATGGTGAAATTAATCATAGCAAATGGCGTTCGTTGTTCTTGCCCATACGGTTCCTTCTACTCTTCGAAGAATAACGAGTTGATGATTAAGCAAAATTATTAATCTAATAGACGTTATAAGAATCATCTAATAAACTTATATCTCTTGTTAATGGCCATATTACTTTCTCTGTACACATATAATGTATTGGATTCTTGTCAAAAAATGGAGATTTTGAAGGAAACGATTTTGAATAAAATTCATAAATCAATGATTTTTTAGATGCTTTTTAAAATGTCAAATAGTATTCGGTGGATGACTGGTGGTGGTAAGTCAGGGAGAGTTATCTGCTCAAAAGTATAAAGATGAAATAATTTATTAAAAATTCATTAAAAAAAGAGACAAAAAAAGAAAATTTTTATATTTAAAATCAAATTGAAAATTTTTATTATATAGAGCAGTGTTTCCCAACCTTTTGAAGTCCACGGCACCCCAAAGGTGCTTTGGAAATAACATTACACTCTAGGGGCACGCTTCCTTTTTTTCCCCTAACAAAATGAAATTTTTTCTGCTCTCCTGAAAATTTTTCCCCTCACGTGAAAATCATTTTACCTTTTTTAGGGACGAAATTTTTGCCGCCCTGGCAAGAAATATTTCCTGGCCTGCCAAAAATTTTTCCTTTGTTTTTTCTGCTTCTTTATTTTTATTTTTATTTTCTAAATATCTCGCGGCACCCCTTAGACATTCTCGCGGCACCCTTGGGTGCCGCGGCACTACCGGTTGGGAATCACTGATATAGAGATTTTTATTTTGAAAAATATTGTATAAAAAAAATAATAAATCAAGAAAAAAGGAAAAAGTAAAAAAGGAGATATGTTGCTGTCTTCGTGTCTTCGTAGGAGTAGTGGCGTTTCGGTCCCAAATGATTGCCTTCGTCCCGGACACAATTGAAGGCTGTTGGACGTTTCGAACGCAATCGAAAGAAGATGTGAAGAGTGGTGGTCTGTGGCTGGCTCTCTCTCCCAGACAAGATAAATTTAAAAGATACTAACGGCTCCTAGCCAGTCTAGCAAGCCGATATACAGATATTGGCGGCCCAAAAGCCGAAAACCGATTGTTGTAGAGATACGGGCGGCCTTATAGCCCGCATAAGTGATGTAGATCTGAGGGCTTTTCCAGCCCGCAAACATGGGACGACGACGACGACGACCGATCTACTCTCATTTCTGGGAGGGGAAAAATATTAATTATTTTTTTAAATACTTTTCTAACAATTTCCAATTTTCTTTTGAAAATTTTATATTTCAATTTTTTTTTTTTTATTAAAATTTTCTTTCTTTCTCTCACTTAATCTTTAAATATTACTAAAAATAAAAAATAAATTAACTAAAATAAAATAAATAATCTCTCCCTGACTTCGGGAACCTTGCGATGTATATTCTCATTTTGCCATTGAAATCTTCTGAAGACCACTTTACTCCTGTACTTCATAGAGAAGATAGGAGACCATGGTAACAAAATATAAATATTTTCTCATTTTTTACATCTTGAATTTTAATAACAGCGGAAACTATAAATATGTCGACAAAAATCTGGTGTGTCAAGCATAGAATCAAAGATAAGTGAAAGTTGTGTGCTGTGTTACACGAGATTTTTTTTTTTTTATTTATCTTGAATTCAGTGGTACAATCAAGCTCTACTGAAAAATCAGTAAATGATGAAATACACTCCCCTATTTGATTGTCGGCCTTCGCTCTCTCTCACTAGAGGCGTGTTAAAATTAAAAGTGGAAATTTATTATACTAACTACCGGTAGAAAACAATAATGCATAAATTAATGTCATAAATCTGTCAATGATTATCATTGACTAACGATTTTGTTGCGTGTTTTTCTCACCACCACCACCAGAGACAAGTGAATTTAATCGATATATGATAAAAAAATTTAGCCTTTTTTGTTTAAATTAGCCGGGGGCTTCGCCCCCCCCCCCTGGACCCCCGCCAACTGGCTCTCTGCATGCACTGTAAAATAACCAAATATGCATATTAAAAAGAAAAATCTGGTGTGACAGGCACAGCACACAACTTTTGATTACCAAAGGTAAGAGAAATTTGTGTGCTGTGCGACCAGTCACTTCAGATTTTGTTTTTTACTTTTCTCAATTTATACATAAGACAAGTCAATTGGTCCAGTATCAATCAAAAAGATTTATCAAAATATTTTCCATTTTTTATTAAAATAATTTATTTAATGTTTGTTTTAATTTGACGAATATAAAAAATATATTTTTATTTCTTTTATTGCTTCTCAGAATAAATGACGTCACACGGTATTGTTTTCCAAACCGGTTCTCTAGACTTTGGATGGAATCTCTCTCTCTCTCTTCCCCCACACCCCTCTCTCTCACGCTCTCTCTTTCTACGCGGTGAATAGATCGATAACTCATGGTATGACTAAACGCACACCATACAACTTTTATTTTTTTGAGATTATCGTTTTTTTTTATTGAATTAAATATGCACAATTAAAATAAAGTTTTTTTTTTTTTTTAACGAGACTGAGTGTTTTTTATTGGTGAGGCCAAACATCCCATGGTCCATGACATATTTAGCTAATTAAAATAAAGGTTTAGAAAAGCCCTCTCAGATCAACCCTGAATCTTAAATTTTTTAAAATTTAATTGATAAATTTAGTTTTATTTCAGAGCTGTGATTCAAAACGAGTAAATAATAAAAAAATTTTAAATAAAAAAAAAAAAAAAAAACTATTCTAGATAGTAAAATAGTGAATAGTTCATTTGAACCAGCATGAAATGCTTAATCAATAGAATTAATTCTAAATATTAGTTTGATTTATATAATAAAATACAGCCATATGTGTAAACATTGACAGATTTACTTTAATTGCATTAAAACTAAACATGATATTATTTTTATATTTAAACACCTTCTAATGACATTGCAAAAAAAAAATTGTTTTTAGTTTTGTCTGGAGATTTGGCAACGTCGGGGCGTTTCGACGTGGCAACAGGCATGTGTGTGTGTGTGTCTTGCCTTTAGTTTGAGCTGAAACGTCTCGAGGCTCGTTTGTAATAGAACGCGGTTCGCGAATTTCAGTGTAATTTTTATTATTTGTGTTTGTGTTTCTACTGTGTGTGTGTGTTATAAACACGACTCCGTGTGGATAATTCCTCTTTTAATCGGTATGTTCTATTTATTTTTTTCTTATTTATTATAAATAATAAGAGCTCTGAATGCCGGCTTGGAGGAATTGTTTATTAGTTGCCCAAATCACCGTCAAGAGAGAGGATGGCGCTAGCTGACGGTTTATCAAATTTACTCCTTACACTTGGCAGGCTATTGAAGTTTTCAGAATGGGGCTGGGAATGTTTATTAAAGAAAACAAACTTGAATTTTTTATAATAAATTAGAGAGCCATTTAGAGAGCTCTAGAAAGATGAAATAAATATAAGCTGGTCTTTTTTTTAGTTAATTTCTGTCCGTGCAACGAAAAAACTTGAATTTCCCTTTTGAACGATTTCTACTGTAAAATAATAGTAAGCAAATTCAAATCGTGTCTTTTTTTAATTTAATGCTAAATCTGTTTAGAGTCCATGATTACAAAAAAGTGAAATCATTCGAACTTGAACAAAATTATTCATTTAAGGAAAGGTCAGTTTTTGTGTTTGAGTGTCAATACCAGACAAACTCTTTGGGCTATCGCCACCAATTTTTTTTCTATTCAAGGTCCTTATTAACTTATTCTAAATCACAAGTTTCGCCAAAATTTTTTGATAAACTCGGATGTTATTAACGCGAAGAGGTCAGTTTTTGTTTGAATGTCAACACCAGACAAATTCTTTAAGCTATCGCCACCAAATTTTTTTTTATTTTCAAGCTATTTATAAACCTATTCTAAATTACAAATTTTGCCAAAATTGTTTTATAATCTTGGATGTTATTAACGAGAGGAGGTCAGTTTTTGTGTTTGAATGTCAACACCAGGCAAACGCTTGGAGCTATCGACACCAAATTTTTTTTATTTTCAAGCGCTTTATAAACCTGTTCTAAATTACAAATTTTGCCAAAATTGTTTTATAAACTTGGATGTTATTAACGAGAGAAGGTGGGTTTTTGTGTTTGAGTGTCAACACCAGAGAAATGAAAGCAGCTTTCACCACCAAATTTTTTTATATTCAAAAGTAATATAAACTCATTCTAAATTGCAACTTTCAACTGAATTGTTCTATAATCTTGAATGTTATTAACGAGAAAAGTCCAATTTTTGTGTTTGAATGTCAACACCAGAGAAATTCTTTGAGCTATCGCCACCAATTTTTTTTTATTTTCAAGCGCTTTATAAACCTATTCTTAATTACAAATTTTGCCAAAATTCTTTTATAAACTTGGATGATATTAACGAGAAATTTCCAATTTTTGTGTTTGAATGACAACACCAGACAAACTCTTTGAGCTATCGCCACCAATTTTTTTTTTATATTCAACGCCTTCTATAATCTCACTCTAAATTGTAAGTTTCCAACTTTATCGAATAATCTTGGATGTTATTAACGAGAAAAAGTTATTCATTGGGTTTTAGTGTCAACATCAGAGAAATGAAAGCAGCTTTCACCACCAAATTTTTTTTTATATTCAAAAGCAACATAAACTCATTCTAAATTGCAACTTTCAACTAAATTGTTTTATAAACTTGGATGTTATTAACAAGAAAATCCTATTTTTGTGTATAAGTGACATCACCAGACAAACGTTTCGAGCTATCGCCACCAAATTTTTTTTTATATTCAAAGACTTTATAAACGCGTTCTAAATTGCAAGTTTCAACAAAATTATTCAATAAACTTAAATGTTATTAACGAGAAAAGTTGGATTTTTGTAATTGAGTGTCAACACCAGACAAATTCTAATAGCCATCCACACTATATTTTTTTATATATTCACGGGCTTGATAAAACCTTTCTAAATTAAAAAAATCTGGTGTGACTGGCGCTACAACACTAACTTTCTCTTACCTTCGGTAATCGAAAGTTGTGTACTGTGCTTGTCCCACCAGATTTTTTGTGTCTACATATATTTAGTTCCCGACAGTACGGAACATATGAATTCAAATGTAAAATTTTTAAGTATGGGAAAATATTTATATTTTGTTACCATGGCAACCATTTCTCCTATCCTTCCCTATGAAATACAAGAGTAAAGTGGTCTTCAGAAGATTTCAATCGCAAAATGAGAATATATATTTTAAAGAGCATCTAAAAAATAATTGATTTTTGAATTTAAAAAAAAATCGTTGGAGCAAATTTTGAGAAAATCGAAAAAAACTGAAAAAGTACATCAGTAAAGTACTAGTACTCTTTGGCCGATATTGATTAAAAGCTTATTTTTCCGGTCCCGGGAGGTGTTTAACTTAAATATAAAATTTCAACCTCGTAGCTCAATTCCTTCATGCTTAAAATTGAACACACACAGACACACACACAGACAGACAGACCATGTCGCGAAAACCACTTTTTTGGATTCAGGGGACCTCAAAACGTGAAGATCCATCAAAATCTCGACATCGAATTTTTGACATGAATCCAATACTTTCTCTCTATATATATATTACATATATACATAGGTAAGAGAAAGTAAAAAAAAAAATTATTTAACTTGAATGTTAATGAAAACGCCAGTTTTTGTGTTAGGGTGTTTCTCCACTTAAAAAAAAAAAAATCTACCTAGCTTCAGCTAGATAGTCATTTTTTCATTTTTAAATTTAATACGTCATTGCTACTACAGTCTATTCAAATCAATGTTAAACAAATTTGTAAAAAAAAAAAAATAAAAATACTAATTTGAATGTGAATGACTAAAATTAATGAATAAATAAATTGAAGGGAGGGGAGGGGAGGGGAGGGGCGAAGGGGAGGTGGGCCAACCATTATATTATTCTTCTATATTTGTCTGTCAAATAATCGGATTCACATATTCATTATTTGTTTTCAAAATGACATTGTCCCTCACTCTTTCCTAAAAAATTCTATTTTCAAACGCCCCCCCTCTTTTTCCAACCCCCCTATTTTAATATAAACAATTGCCAATCAAGCTAATTCTTCTTTTTTTTGTCATTCAAAGTCTATTAACGATACACATGAAATTTATTATTATTATGTTGTTTTTTATTTTTATTATTGTGATGTTGGCAACCATGTCGATGATTGAAATGCATACAATAAAGCATATGATTAGAGTCATTTTCATTAAATTTCCTCTATCTATTGATGAGTATTTTCATTTATGTGCCAATTGTTTTTGGATTAAAATTGCGTTTATTATAAAATTATTTTAATTTTGAGGGTCTAATACATATATAGATAATAACACTAGTCGACAAAAATGAACTTTTTTTTTCTTTCACAAGAATAAAGATATGTAATTCATGCTGAATTCAAATATCATTTCAGTTTTGCCCCATCAGGTACAGTTTTAGAGAAAAATAGATTTTAATAGAAAATGTGCTCTAAAACGGCTTTTATTTAGAATTTTCAAATTATTTTTAACGCGACACCCCGTCAAATTATGCAGATACTTATAATACATATAGATTTTAAGTTTCATCCCAATCGGAGGTCATTTAGACGTGTCGCAAACGGCTTAAAGTTTTGAAAAATCGAAATTTTTAAGATTTTTTTTTGCTTTGGTCACCCCTAATACAATCCCTGAATGCAAAAAACATATATTTGCGATATTCTATAGTTCTTTGGCTTTCCAAAAATCATTCATTCATAAAAATCTGTTAATCATTAGCGAAATTATGAACAAAAACGTCATGAATGTATTAAAAATATAACCTATACTGTTTATCAATAGTATTTAGTTATTCAGGATAAAATAAAATTACTATCTAGAAAACGTCACAGAATTTTTATTTTATAATATTATTATCTAAATAGTATTTTATTATTGAAAAGAAATTAATGGCTGAGTGATAATCAACAGGAACAGGTAGATGAATTGGTAGTGGTGAAGGTATTGAAATATTTATATATTTATTAATACTGTGCATTTGTAAAAAAATTCAGTCTTTTACTCTTGGTCATTGCTGATGTTTCGGGCCCATTCAACAATAAATTAAGCCCAGGCACCTACTACGATTCTCATAGACAATTAAACATACATTTAATGGTAGGCCTATATGCAGATTTGTGTTGCAATTTTGTATGACCTACATGTATCAATCTAAACAACATTAACAATTTATCGTCCTGAAGATGGGAGCGACGCGTTCCCGAAACGTCGACGATATTTAAATAAAGTTTTTGTTCTTTGCTGGCTGCCTTCATCTACCTGTTCCTGTTAGTATTATTATTTATGCATTAGTTACTTTATCTTGAAATTTTGAGGAGTTGAACCTAAAACAGGATATGAGTAGAATTTTTTATTAGTCTTGAGTTGCCACTCTGATAACCATTTTGATCTTTTCTGCAATGAAAGAATGACATGTGAAACTAGTCTTTGATAACTGTTTAGTTCATAATTTCGTTAATACTCAACAGATTTTAAAGAATGAATGGTTTTTGGAAAGCTAAAGAACTATAGAATATTGTAAATATTATATATGCATTTTCATACAGGGGTGTCCAAAGCAAAAAAAAAAACTTAAAAAATTCGACTTTTCTAAACTTTTAGCCGTTTAGGCTTCTAAATGACCTCCGATTGGTCTGAAACTTTAAAATTTATATTAATTTTGCATATTTTTAAGGGGTGTGGCCTTAAAAAATCCAGGTAATTCAAAATAAGAGCCGTTTTAAAACACGATATCTATTAAAATTTATTTTTCTCTATATCTATAAAACTGTTCTTGATGGAAAAATACATATCTGAATTCAGTTTAAAAAAATGTATTAGATTCACTAATCAGGGAAGAAAATCTTTTTGGCCAGTGTAATCATTAAATAAAATATCCCCAAATGGGGATTATATTTATAACTATAGACATGTATATTTCAATATATTCAAGATGGAATAATAAAAAAGAACAATAAATAATTCAAAATCCTCCAAAAAAAAAGGAAATTCGATTCCATCGAACTGGCAAATTTTATATGCCTTTATTTTTTTTTTTTATTCCAATCCGTCATCCAATTCACGTTCAAGCATTATAGAAAGATCTTCTCTCTTTAAATCTCATATTCGAAACCAAACCTTCCCTTACTGCTTGGCTTCTTTTTTTTTTTTTTTTTCTTACGGCATCTGAATACAGAAAAAAATCTTTCTCCTATTCACTTTGCTTTTTAATATTCATAATATATATAGAAATAGAAGAAGACAAAAAGTCCATTGGTAGATAAAAAGTTTTAAATTTGAAAAACGTAAAAAAAAAAAAATAATATAAATATCTTTTTATTGCGTAAATTCAAAGGGGGGGGGGGGGGGGGGGGGTTCGTTTTTATAGCGCCGGGCGTTGCAGTAAATATTGCAAAGTGATTTTTTTTTTTGGCTTAGGGTTTGAGGTTTCAGCAGCAGCAGTAACATATGATACCGTTTCAAATAAGAAATTGTCTATCTTTTTATTATTTGAAATTCTTATCCAGGTCCCCTTTTATTTACCGTGAACGAAGACACACACTAGCACCCGAAAAAGTTACGTTATTTCCTATCTTTAACTCCTCCTCCTAGCTAGTGAACTAATCCTTATTTCTTGTTCCACCCGGTTCCTTTGAGATGTCCTAGTTTGAGGAGGGACTGACTCCCTCAGCACCGACTCCTTTCGAAGAATACATCACTGGAGAGGGAACCTTCTCTACGTCTCTTCCACAGGACGGGATGTCCCTCTCCTCGTAGAGTTGCCTGGGGGCAATTGTGCTGAGACCCAATTCAGGGCGTACTTTATTTACATTAAATATTTTTTTATTTAATGAAAAAAATCCTTAAAATGTGACAAAGGGGGAAGTAGTTCTTCAACTATTTGTTTAGTTACTTCCTTTTTTTTATCAACTATGAGGTTGTGGCTATATGCATTTAAAATCGTTTTTCAGTCCGGTGATTGAATAACGTTTCAGTCACTAGTCATGACCTTCCTCAGGACGCTAACTATTCCAATACATGCTATTCAATATTATTTTTATTATAGAAAATTATTTTAATATAGGCTAAATGCAAATTAAAAATAATATTGAATATTGTATTACTGACGAAGTTCGTGATTAGCAACCGAAACGTCAACTAGAATAAAGATTGTTTTTTTTTCCCGAAACGTTAAACTTTCTCAAGGAATTAAGGTGTTTTTTTTTACGGATATATTGAAACATATCTATCAGGTCTATTCTCTAAGAAAAAATGTTAACTTTTAACTTCTGTAAAAGTGTTAATTCAATTTAACGCTTCCTTGCCTCAAATTACTATTCTATAAGCAAAAGCCTAAGCGTTAACATTTAGTCAATAGTGTTAAAAATTAATGTCATGTCTAGGGGTGCGTTTAACCGAAAAGTAAGGTTATAATTTTGTCAGCTTTGAAATAAAAGGAACATGTTAACGTCATTGTTAAAATTTTGTTTAGAGAATAGCATTTTTTTAACGCTGAGGTGGTAGATAGGCTTGATAGATTGAAAATAACAAATCAAGTTAGTAATGCGCATGCGCAAAGAGCTTTCGAGGGGTAAAAAAAAAAAAAAAAAAAAAAACGTACAAGCAGAAAACATAGTTATCTTCATATTAGACGTTAACACCTAGGCTACCAACTACACCAAGCCCGAGGGCATTTGTTGATGTTAAATTTTAACACCTGTTTTTACAGAATAGACCTGTATATTTTTAAATTTAAAAACACCACTTAGAAACAATTTGAAAATTATTTCCGTTTTTTTCTTTAATTAAATAAAAAGTTCTACTCTAATTCCTTATCAGCGAGAGATACTAGCAACTAGTTTAGGCTATAATTCTAATACATAACAAATATCAATTATGAAATGTCCGTTTCATTTTTTGCTTAACTAAACAGCCAGTAGGTATGCATAATAATATTTCCTTGCCATCGTTAATTGAATTACCT
>JAKCPI010031585.1:0-23515 GCA_023213315.1 Euborellia annulipes
AAATATTTTGGGAAATATCGAGGGTCGAAAATGTGAAAATTTGATGATTTTCTGCTTAGACGCTCATTTTTAAAAATTCATAACTCAGCTTCTATTTGAGCTAGGAAAAAACTTTTTTTACCATTTTAAAGCTAAAAGAGTGAAGTTTAAGAAAAAAATTGTTCCACCAAAATTTATTAAAGATTTCACATTGTTATCAACAATTGAAATCTTTAAATCGATTTTTAACAATGGGGCCCCAACTGTATTACATTTTTATTATAACCATTGCATTCTACGTCATATTTTATACCGACAACGGTTTTTTAATCGATGGAGAATCAATTACTACTATTGAAAAAAAATCCCGCCAAGTACTCTCATGCGGTAAAATGACGTCATATCAAAAATAAGAAAAAAACGTCCGGGGGTATTGAACCACTCTTTCCAAAACTATATTTAGATTTAATAAATAAAGAATTATATATATCATGTGTTGGTCCATGAGGTAATTATGAAAAACATATAACCAAGTATTTATTAATTTAAATAAGCGAAAAATGTAGGTGCAACTCCCGGCGGTACCTACATTTTTCGCTTATTTAAATTAATAAATACTTGGTTATATATTTAGATTTAATGTAGCTTTTATGGTCAAGTAGCTAGGCGTTACATAAATAGGGCTATTTTTCGATATTTTTTTGTCTAAAAAATGAGGTTTTTCGAGAAAAAACCAATTTTGGAGTTAATTACTCGGGATTTTTTTTACTTATTCTATTAGAGGTTTTCTTTCTGCACCAAATGACATCTCATTTAGTCTGATCTGATTGGCCGTTCAGAATCTACAGGGGTTTAAACTTTCAAATTAGAATTTACCGCAGCGCGGTAAAATAAAATGATAGGAAAAAATAAATGGTGAAATCTTTAGCTGAAAACTCATTCTTTCTAACCGTATATTTCCCATAATTATACCTCTTAAGACAGAAGAGTTATGCAAGCCGATAAACTTTTTCGTTCATGCTCTAGGGCAAAAAAAAAATCTTTGCACGAAAAAGTTTATCAGCTTGAATAACTCCTCTGTCTTAAGAGGTATAATTATGGGGAATATACGGTTAGGAAGAATGAGTTTTCAGCTAAAGATTTCACCATTTATTTTTTCCTACCATTTTATTTTACCGTGCTGCGGTAAATTCTAATTTGAAAGTTTAAACCCCTGTAGATTCCGAACGGCTAATCAGATCAGACTAAATGTGATGTCATTTGGTGCAGAAAGAAAACCTCTAATAGAATAAGTAAAAAAATCCCGAGTAATTAACTCCAAAAATTGGTTTTTTTCTCGAAAAACATCATTTTTTAGGCAAAAAAATATCGAAAAATAGCCCTACTTGTGCAACGGATAGCGACTTGACCATAAAAGCTACATTAAATCTAAATATAGTTTTGGAAAGAGTGGTTCAATACCCCCGGACGTTTTTTTCTTATTTTTGATATGACGTCATTTTACCGCATGAGAGCACTTGGCGGGATTTTTTTTGAATAGTACTAATTGATTCTCCATCGATTAAAAAACCGTTATCGGCATAAAATCTGACGTAGAATGCGATGGTTATAATAAACATGCAATACATTTGGGGCCCCATTGTTAAAAATCGATTTAAAGATTTCAATTGGTGATAACAATGTAAAATCTTTAATAAATTTTGGTGGAACAATTTTTTTCTTAAAGTTCAGTCTTTTAGCTTTAAAATGGTAAAAAAAGTTTTTTTCTAGCTCAAATAGAAGCAGAGTTATGAATTTTTAAAAGTGAGCGTCTAAGCAGAAAATCATCAAATTTTCACATTTTCGACCCTCGATATTTCCCAAAATATTTAAAAAAAAAGAAAATCCTCGCGGATGGCTATCTTTTTTTTTGTTATAGAACCCGTAAAAAACATTTCATCCAAATCAAAAACATGTCGGTCAGAAAGTGTTCGGTTTGTAAAAGAATCACCCATAAGCAAACAAAAGTACAGTGAGGGACAATATTAAGTCCCACCCATTTTTACTTTCTCTTATTCTACTTGGGATTATTTCAATGTTTTTAAAAAAAAATATTATATATTTTTTAATGGAAACTTTCATGGTTCAAACCTAGAAAATTTCCAATAAAGATTTTCATTTTATTTTATAAAAACAATGAAATAATCACAAGCAAAAAAACGCATGGGTGGGAATTAATATTGTCCCTCACTGAACATTGCTCGTTTAATAGTATAAGATAAGATACATAGAACAGATGATTTCCGGTGTTTTTTTTTTTTAATAAACATTGGAATTATACAATTTTTAAAACAAAATTCTTTTATATATCTTGTATATTTCATGGATGACTTGATCGCTTGGGGTTTCTATGATTCAATCTCAAAGAGAAGCTGAAACCGAAATTAAAAATAAAAATGAGGATGTGGTATTTGGGCAGCCTTTGGTGAAAAATAAAATAAAAATCTATTTTTTTGTCAACCTTTCGAATGCAAATCTCACTCTTCATCAGGACAAAAATGACCTCGGAACAGTAAAGAGAATTTTTCAAGAAAATATTTATTGGTAAAATCGTTGCTACACTGTCCTAACAGCTTGACATCATTTTTGTCCTGATGAAGAGAGCGATCGGCACTCGAAACGTCAACAAAAAAATAGATTTTTATTTTATTTTTCGCTTTGGCTGCCCAAATACCACATCATCATATCCAGCCATCAAGAAACAACTAGTAAAAAATAAAAAAAATTTATTTAATCTCCTGGCTGCCGCCTATCCTATTTAAATTTTCACATCTCATAGATTTTTTGAAATATTTACACACACACTTGTCTTTATTAGAATCAAATTTTAAATGAAGGCAGGCGATAAAAATCTGGTGTGACTGGCGCACAGCACACAACTTTCTCTTACCTTCGGTAATCGAAAGTTGTGTTCTGTGCTTGTCACACCAGATTTTTTGTGTCGACATATATTTAATACCCCGCAGTACGGAACATATGAATTTAGATGTAAAATTTATAAGTATGGGAAAATATTTATATTTTGTTACCATGGCAACCATTTCTCCTATCTTCCCTATGAAATACAAGAGTAAAGTGGTCTTCAGAAGATTTCAATTGCAAAATGAGAATATACATTTGAAAGAGCATCTAAAAAATAATTGATTTTTGAATTAAAAAAAAAAAAAACGTTGGAGAAAATTTTGAGAAAATCGAAAAAAACTGAAAAAGTGCATCAGTAAAGTACTAGTACTCTTTGGCCGATTTCGATTAAAAGCTTATTTTTCCGGTCCCGGGGGGTGTTTAACTTAAATATAAAATTTCAACCTCGTAGCTCAATTCCTTCATGCTTAAAATTGAACACACACACACCCACCCACCCACAGACAGACCATGTCGCGAAAACCACTTTTTTGGATTCAGGGGACCTCAAAACGTGAAGATCCATCAAAATCTCGACATCGAATTTTTGACATGAATCCAATACTTTCTCTCTCTATATATATTAACATATATAAATAGGTAAGAGAAAGTAAAAATAATAAAGCAAAATCATGTGGAACAAACTCATGTATTACGTATACAATTAGTTTTTTTTTTCTTTTTTCCTTTTAGAAATCCCCTTTTTAGGATTAAAATAATAATAAAAGAGAAAGTGCTTTTATCTTATCGGTCGGCAACAGATGAACCTAAGAGACCTCAATTGAAGGCAAGGGAATAAAACTGAGAGAGAAGATATAAATATGCATGAGCAGCAGCAGCAGCAATGAGAGTGAAAACTGGTTTTAATTCTATTTTAACCAAGAGATTTAAGAAAAAAAACTTTCAATCAAAATCGCGTTAAAAGTCAAAAATCTATATTTCGTTTGTGGTCAAAATAATGTGACAGTTTTGAAAATTATTTCTAAAAAAAGTAGGAGAGTCAAAATAATTGATATTTCAGGTGTAGATGTTGAAATAAATTTTTTTTTTCCCACTCACACACACATTCACACAGTCTTTTCGGCAACTTAGGCCATTTAAGACTTTTAACGATAACCGTTATTTGTAAAATATATCTATTGGGGGTCCAGGCATTCTTATTTAAGCCATTTTGTATCCAAAAAAATGGCTAAAATAAAATCATTGTACCCCCGACCCTTGGTATACAAGGCAGGCCCGCTACCAACTACGCCAATCCCGGGGGCGAAATAAAAATTACAATCCAGTGTCTGCTTGAGGATTTGTTTTCATTCATAGAATATATAAATAAAGAATTATATGCCCTCAGGCTTGGCGTAGTTGGTAGTGCGCCTGCCTTGTATACCAAGGGTCGAGGGTTCGGATCACAGGCAGTCCGATGATTTTATTTAAGCTATTTGGTATCCAAATGGCTTAAATAAGAATGCCTGGACCCCCAATAGATATATTTATAAATAACTGGATATCGTAAAAGTCTTATATGGCCTGAGTTGTCGAAAAGACTGTGTGAATGTGTGTGTGAGTGTGAGTGAGAAAAAGTGTGTGTTTAAAAAAAAAAATAATAATAAATACTTGGTTATATGTTTTTCAGAACACATAAATACTTCTCTATGGAAGAAATTGTAACTTAGGAATTAATAATTCAAAAAGATGAACATAATTTTCCTGTAATGCCTAGAAGCAAGGGCAGATACAAGGGGGTGGGGGGTAAAGGGGGGGGGGGTAATTACCCCTTTAAAGAGAAAATTATAGGAGCTCAAATATTTACAAAAATAGAATTTTTTATTTAATAACATTTATATTTTACATAACAACTCAAAAACAGAAACTAAAACACAAACACCATGGAAACATTGCAACTTGTGTATCACCCTCCCCCCCCCCCCTCCCCTTTCCGAGATTTGAAAAAAATACATTTTTTTCGAAAGAAAATTTATTTTTAATGTAAAATTTTAAAAAATAATATTTAAAAATTTGACTTGTATTTATATTCTGGCAAACAAGTACAGAATGCGCCTTTAAATTACCGAAAAATATAGTGTGTCGTGCGACCAACCACCCCCCACCCCCGAGAAACACACCTCTGGATCCGCCCTTGGTACAAATCGACAGATCCGTGGTGCGACTCCCGGCGGTACCTACTCCCTTCGCTTAGTTAAATTAATAAATACTTGCGTAACTTTAGGAATTAATAACTCAAAAAGTTATAAGAATTTCGGGATGAACATAATTTTCTTGTAATGCCTAGAAGGTCCTTTTTAAGTATAAAAAATTTGGTTTCGAAATTTCAAAGAGAAGTTTCCCAAATAGAGCGTGAGAGACAGACAGACAGACCGACATTAGCGAATTATATAAATAGAAGATTCTTCAAGAGAGCTTAAAAGTTTGGAAAACACAAACACTTTTAATTGGTGGTCTCGATTTTTTATACTTTTCTATCGGATGAGTGAAACGGAAACTAAAAAAAAAAAAAAAATCTATTTAAATCAATATGTAAATTTGTATAATTTAATAATCGAAGGAATTAATAAATAAATATTTATCTTAAAAATGGCGACGTCATATTGACAAGATAATTGCAATATATGAAGATTTTTTTATAAGTATGTTTACATGTGTAAATACGAGGATATAAAAATAAATAAACTCTTTAAAAAGGAAAAACTTTAAAGTTATAGTAGCTATGCTATTATAAGCTCCGATGTTAATAAAATACTTTTTGCTTACTTTAATAAGGGAAAGTTATTTTCGTATGGTCCTTAAGGGACTTCAGAACTACGGAGGCGTCAACAATACACGTTCTTAGGTATTTTAATGTTTACTGTAATCATATACAATTTCTTTTTTTTTTAATTTTTATATGTATATAAATTATCATTTGCTTGCTTGGGGGTCTTGGATTCACTGTATAATTTATATACATATAAAAATTAAAAAAAAGAAATTGTATATGATTACAGTAAACATTAAAATACCTAAGATGGTGGATTATTGATAGGGCTGGACGGTAAACCGGTTTACCGGTAAAACCGGTAAAAATTTTTTACCGAAAACGCGGTAACGAACCTCTAATTCCGGTAAAAAAACCGGTTTTTCTCGAAAGTCGGTAAAAACCGGTTTTTCTCGAAAGTCGGTAAAAACCGGTTTTTCTCGAAAGTCGGTAAAAACCGGTTTTTCTCGAAAGTCGGTAAAAACCGGTTTTTCTCGAAAGTCGGTAAAAACCGGTTTTTCTCGAAAGTCGGTAAAAACCGGTTTTTCTCGAACTCGGTAAAAACCGGTTTTTACCGTTAGTCGGTTTTTCTCGAACTCGGTAAAAATCTGCTTTTCTCGAAACACGGTAAAATCCGTATTTTCTTTATTTTATCGAATTGATTTCAAGCTTATATTCAGTTTTAGGAAGTGTAATTTAAGATTCTTTTTATTTTTTTGTTTATTGAATTATAATAGAAAAAAATCTTAAGTGTCTTCATACAAGAAAATTTGTTTAACTTTCTCTTATTTCGTATGGGAATATTCAGGTAGACTGATCAACTCAAATTGATCCCGGGCGCCCCTAATTTTGAGATTTGAATAACTTGGCCCCCACTAGTGCAAATATGAGCCTAAAAAAAGCCCAGTAAAAATCCGTCAAGATGTTTCTGAGTTTTTAAATTTACATTATAAAGGCAAAATTAAAATTAAATCTCACAATTATTATTCAATAATTAATCATATAAATATCAAATTTTCAAATTAAAAAAAATTATCTTTAAGAGTTAGAACATTAATACTGGCGGACCTTGCAGCTAAAGTGTCTATTTATTAGTCAATGCCATTTATACATAAAGGAATTGTGTATAGAAGGGCCATCAATGGCAATCGGTTAGCGGACAAACGTCGTCGTCGTTTTTACGTTATTCGCTCGAGCAGGTGGCAACGTCCTCTCTTAGAGGGCCATCAATCATGTTCAAATTACAAGTGAGGGTCTGTCTAAAGGGAGAGAGAGGGGGGAGCCACCCAAGGAGCAAATGGATCCCTAAATGGCCCGTCAGCTCAATTAGGGGACCCTCACCTTCGCAATTACAAACATTATTTATGCAAAGTAAAGAGAAACAAACCTAACATCAGATTTAAAAATACATTTCTTCTATTAGGGGAGAAGAAAAGCCTTGACTCTCGTTAGAACAACAACAACAACAATTGAATTTCTAATTACAAACTAATCATTTTTCAATTTCCTCTATTGATTTATTTAAATTTCAAGAGTTGTAATGGATGCTACCGAATTTATTCCTTTCTTAAAAGTATGCCCAAAAAATAAAGTAATTGAAAAATTTGCCAAGAGATGTCAGAATGGTAGCTAATAATATTTAATGCATTTGATTAAGTTTAGAGATTGCGGTGTAGGTTTTAGGTGAAACATTTTAAACTGAGGTTGTGTTTATATGTGGGGTTTCACTGGGTTATGTGAGTAAAAACAAAAGTTTATATTATACTCGATATATTTCGGGATATTATCCCATCTTCAAGAGTTACAAACGACTGACTGTGGGAGTGAAAAATACAATATTTTATGGTAAGGAAAAGTGGAGGGGGGGAGTAGGGTGGAGTCTGATGCCTTTTGTTTAATTGGCTTGTGAAGGGCTTAGTGTTTCTCGGAATGGATTTAATGAGTGACAGGTGGGGATTGTCTTTCATCATATTTTGTAAAGTACATTGACCATTCATTATCTTTAGACTTCTTTTACAAATAGTTCTTAAAAATTAAAAATTAAATGACAGAATTAATAAAAATTATTTGACAAACGAGAAATTGAATTTCAAATTACATTACATTAAAAAAAAAAAAAAAAAAAAAAAAAAAATTAATACATTACTAGGCAAATAGACTTATAATAGAAAATTAAATTTGTTAGAGTTTAGGCTTAATTAATAAATTTGTCGTTAAATTTAAGGGCTTGAAAAAGTCAAAAAATTACATTCAAATTACAATAAGTTACAGGTCGATCACAACACAAAACAGTTGAAAGTTGCACTGGAGGATTGTTAAAGCTGCTTAATTAATAGATCTAATATTGTTGAGTTGTTGATGTTGTGTTGGTTATTTAGGATTGGTTGGTTATGGAAATTGGATTTTTTAATTTCAATTGCCTCTAACATGTCCAACCTAAATCCTTTTTTCATGATATGTAATGGTTGCGGATTATCGGGAGATGGTGAGTGGTTTTGCTCTATTAGATGATTTGCGAAAGCCGAAAAGGAATCTAGGGGTGTATCTACAGAATGGCCTATATTTGATTGTAATAATCTCATTGATCTTAAATGTTCTGCGTAGCGGATTTTGAAAGTTCTTCCCGTTTGACCAATGTAAAATGCATCACATTGGCCGCATTGCAGCTTGTACACACCACTTTTTTCCTCTTCTTCGACTTTATCAATTTTGTTATTGACGAGCATGGATGCAAGGTTGTTTTTGTTGGAGAGTGCCGGTGTTATGCCCTGTTTTTGAAGAAATTTTGCTAATGGAAGGGTAAATTTTTCAGAGACAAAATTAAGTTTATTATAGACTTTTTCATTTATTGGGGACGCGGAGTAGATTGAATTTAGTGTTTTTTTGTAAGTTACTTTATCAAAAATTGTTCTTATTATTTCTAGGGGGTACCCGTTATTGTTGGCTATTTCGTAAATGGTGGTAAGTTCTTTTTGAAAATTATCAGGAGTTAAAGGAATGTTTACTAGTCTATTGAACAGTGCATAAAATGCCGTACACTTCGTGTTGAGAGGGTGATTAGAGGAGTATGGGATTATAACATCTGCAAAGCTTGGTTTTCTGTAAATTTGGTATGTGATTTTATTCTGGTTGATCGAAATTTTTAAATCTAAGAATGCGATGGTTTTGTTGCCTATTTCAGAAGTGAATTGTATTCTTGGATTTATAGAATTCAAAAATTTTGTGAAAGAATGTATCTGTCTTTCTGTCCCCGACCACACTACTAAAATATCATCTACGTAACGTTTCCAGTATTTAATACACCCGGAGTAGGTGTTCTGTGGGTCGAGAATTTTTTCTTCGAAATGTGACATATACATTTCTGCTAGCAGCGGGCTTAGAGGACTGCCCATTGGGAGACCTTCATTTTGTTGATAGTATGTGTTGTTGAAAACGAAGTAATTTTGATCTAAACATATTTCTAAAAGATTTTTAATTCCTGGTCTTGCGGCTGGTGAGTAATTTTTATCTAAAAAATTACTTAAAATGTCTTTTAGTTCACTTACCGCCACGGAAGGGAATAAATTTTTAACATCGAACGAAATTAGCTTAAAAGACCACTCACCATCTCCCGATAATCCGCAACCATTACATATCATGAAAAAAGGATTTAGGTTGGACATGTTAGAGGCAATTGAAATTAAAAAATCCAATTTCCATAACCAACCAATCCTAAATAACCAACACAACATCAACAACTCAACAATATTAGATCTATTAATTAAGCAGCTTTAACAATCCTCCAGTGCAACTTTCAACTGTTTTGTGTTGTGATCGACCTGTAACTTATTGTAATTTGAATGTAATTTTTTGACTTTTTCAAGCCCTTAAATTTAACGACAAATTTATTAATTAAGCCTAAACTCTAACAAATTTAATTTTCTATTATAAGTCTATTTGCCTAGTAATGTATTAATTTTTTTTTTTTTTTTTTTTTTTTTTTTTTTAATGTAATGTAATTTGAAATTCAATTTCTCGTTTGTCAAATAATTTTTATTAATTCTGTCATTTAATTTTTAATTTTTAAGAACTATTTGTAAAAGAAGTCTAAAGATAATGAATGGTCAATGTACTTTACAAAATATGATGAAAGACAATCCCCACCTGTCACTCATTAAATCCATTCCGAGAAACACTAAGCCCTTCACAAGCCAATTAAACAAAAGGCATCAGACTCCACCCTACTCCCCCTCCACTTTTCCTTACCATAAAATATTGTATTTTTCACTCCCACAGTCAGTCGTTTGTAACTCTTGAAGATGGGATAATATCCCGAAATATATCGAGTATAATATAAACTTTTGTTTTTAATGCATTTGGTTGATTTTCATTGATCTTTTAACAATAAATGTTATTATATATTATGTATCTTTTATAAAAGCATAAAAATATATAAATATAGGATAATACTATAACGGTTGTTAGACTAGCCTGCCATCTATTGCAAGAATGCTGAACTAATTTGAAAGTTGATTTTTAAATAAATCATCTAAGCTTATTTTAAAAATTTCTTAATTAATATGTGATTAATAATAACAATAAATTCATTTTTAAATTTAAAAAAAATTAAAGATTATTGGGACAGATTGTTTTTTTGTATTTGCTTGAAAACAAAAAAATTAATTACGATAATTTTTTAATAAGTCATTAAAAAAATTATTTAAAAGTACGTTTAGACGTCACTCCTGAACCCCTTTAAGAAGATACAGTGTTCCGTTTTTTTTGACGTGCAGTGAAGTTGTCAAAAATTATTTAATTATTTTTCTTATTAAATATTGAGAATATCTTTTTAGAACCATAAAATATAGAGCGAGATTTTAAAACTATGGTATTTATAGGCCTAATATTAATAAAAATTTCCACTTTTTCATTTTCGTCAGAGAATATAATAAAAATACAGGTGTAAACTTTTTTTTTTGCATTTCCGTTGCAGGGAAGTGTGAAACATAAATAAATGTTTATTATGTGCAAATTGTACAAATCAAGGTTCTTTATTTTTTTTCGCCAAGTTAATTTTTCGGCAAAGTAATAAACAAATGCAAATAATTATTATTTATTAGGTTCACTAACAAACCGCTAAATAATTGCTACTTTTTGCGCACAAAAAAATAAAAATAAAAAAAATTGCGAACATAAAATGATGCTCTAATAAAGGGGAACTAAGTTGTGAAACTTTCCAGTTCGTTTGTTGCATAATTTAGGATTAAATGTATCCTTGATTGTCTAAAAACAGCAAATTAATAGAAAAGATTTTTTAAGGAACACCCTGTATATTAATGTTTTTATAATCAATTTGATCATTTATTTATTTATTTCCAATTTGGAGAGACCCCCCACATTTTGTCCATCTACGCCATATTAATTTTAATGAAATCAAAATATCTTGTAGTTATTTTTATTAACCTGTTGGTTCAATTTTTACCTAATTTTTTTTTAAGCGAATATCATTTTTGGTTAATTGGAATCTCTTTGAGAACGTTTCGTTAATTTAATTAATTTAAAAGAAAAAAGGAAAATCTACGCAGCAGGTAGACGAACCAAGTGAGCACTAATTTGTATAACTGGCTGCTGCCCTAAAAAAAAAATAAAAATAAAACAAGATCAATAAAAATTCTTAATTAACACATTGATGAAATTTATGAAATACAACTGGGCGCATGGCCTGCCTTCGGCTGCCACTCACAAAACTCAATCAATCAAGCTTCTCAAATGAAATTTTAAACTGAAGTATGACGCTTCTTATATTTATTCCTCAAAAAAAAAAATTCTCTAATTTAATCAAAAATTCCAAATTGAATTGAATAAATTCGTATCCAATTAATTAAACAACAATTTTAAATTTTCTTAAATACGTCATTTATTGTTTATATATCAAAATAAATAATTAAAATTTAATATATATAATTAATTATAGAATAATAATTATGAGATTTAATTATTTTAATTTTTAATTTTTATAAACTCTGCAACTATTTGTCGGATTTTTATGGACCTTTTTTTATTAATCAGATTTTTTTTGAATAATGTCTTCTGTATGTGATATTTTTTTTAAGAACGTGATATTTTTTAATACAACGCGATATTTTTTTACATAATGTGATATTTTTTTAAAATTATGTTTTTTAAAATGATGTGATAATTTTTTTTTAAATATTTTTTTTTTTTTTTTTCAATAATGTGATATTTTTTTGGGATATGTATTATGTGATTTTTTGTATAGGCCTATGTATTGTGATTTTTTTGTATACTATGATTTATTTTTGTATTATTCCTTCCCAAATTAAGGGACAGAAGATCTGTTTGGGAAGTGTGTGAATGATTAAATAAATAAATAAATCTGTAGACAATTTTCCGCTGGAGGTATCATTATTCTTTGGAAAAATAATATATAAATCCCAAACAATGTTGATGTGAAAGGACCGAAATTAAACTAGAAATCAAATGAAGACCAGAAGGTATAGCTAGATAAATATTCTTTTTTTTTTAAATCTAAGTCCTGTAAAGTTTTCAATTTTTTATTCCGCCACTCAAAACACTAAACATCCCAAGTTACCTAAAGTAGCATGGGCGTAGCCAGGGGGGAGGCAGGGGGGCCGTTGCCCCCCCCCTGGCTTGTCCTAAAAATTAAAAAAAAAAACAAACAAATATATATTTTTCCCATTGGGAATTTTTTTTTAAAGCCCCAATTCACTACATTAATTTAATTTTTTTTTATTTAAATAAATAATTAACAATCTATGTATATATTAATTGCAAACCCCCACTCCTTCTCGACCTAATGAGGGGTTGGCCCCCCCCTAACAAGATGTCTGGCTACGCCCATGTAAAGTAGAATGCTCTTTTAAATAATTATGCATATATGTAACGAGCCCCTTGGCCACCGAAGCTTGGCATCGCAGCTAGTTTTATATAAATTAATACATTTTCGTTATTATTATATAATAAAAAATATAGCCTAGAGCAAATAAACAATTTTTTCACTATTATCAATCTTAATTCGTTTGATGGAAGGTCAGATTTCGATTTTAGACTGGATTATTGGTAATCTGTTAATTTATAACTGCAATTAGCGACGTTAACTTGTAAATAAATAAATCAAGGAGGCATTTAATATATCATTTTTTAAGCTATAAATAATTGTTAAATTATTTATTTATTTTATTTAGTAGTCAAGTTGAATTAAAAAACATTAAACATGGAATATTTAATTGAGCTATAAGGAAGATTTCTTCGTTATTTTTTGATTTTGAACAATCCATGGTTATATAAAAAATAATTTTGCATTTTTTGATAGAAACGGAAAAAATATCCTTGGAATACTCTAAAAACCAAAACAAATAGCCCTCAATTTTGTCATCCTTCTCAATTGCCTTTCACCTGTGTACTAGGGTGATTAATTACAACTTTAATTGACAAAAATGAGGGCTATTTGTTTTTCTTGACACCGCATGGTCCTGAAGAAGGAGTCGTTTTGGCTCCGGAAACAAATAAATTGGCCTGAAAATCATCTCCAGATTTTATTTATTCATTCTTCTCAATAATAACACTAGTCGACAAAAATGAACTTTTTTTCTTTCACAAGAATAAAGATATGAAATTCTAGAAGTATTTTTCATGCTTAATTCAAATATCATTTCAGTTTTGCCCCATCAGGCACAGTTTTAGAGATATAGAGCAAAATAGATTTTGATAGAAAATGGGCTCTAAAACGGCTTTTATTTAGAATGTTCAAATTATTTTTAACGCCGCACCCCGTAAAAATATTCAGGTATTTAGAATACATATATATTTCAAGTTTCATTCCAATCGGAGGTCATTTAGACGTGCCGCAAACGGCTTAAAGTTTAGAAAAATCAAAATTTTCAAGAATTTTTTTGCTTTGGTCACCCCTAATACAATTTTAGATATCCCTGAATGCAAAAGATGTTGAGAGATGTATGAGATTCTAGAAATATTTTTTTAAAATAATATATAATAAAGTTAGTGCCCGTGACCCGATGCTCAGAGAGGATACATTAGCTTCTCGTGGATAGGGTTCGCTTTTTAATTCAATTGAAGTCCATTTTTTTCGACCAGTGAGTGTACTTGTGTTTTTTCTTTGATGACGTTTTTGTTCATAATTTCGTTAATAATTAACAAATTTTTACGAATGAATGATTTTTAAAAAGCCAAAGAACTATAGAATATCGTATATATATGTTTTTTGCATCCAGGGATATCTAAAATTGTATTAGGGGTGACCAAAGCAAAAAAATCTTGAAAATTTCGATTTTTCTAAACTTTAAGCCGTTTGCGGCACGTCTAAATGACCTCCGATTGGGATGAAACTTGAAATATATATGTATTCGAAATACCTTAATATTTTTACGGGGTGTCGCGTTAAAAATAATTTGAACATTCTAAATAAAAGCCGTTTTAGAGCCCATTTCCTATCAAAATCTATTTTGCTCTATATCTCTAAAACTGTGCCTGATGGAGAAATTCTAACTACATATCTGAATTCAGAATGAAAAAATGCATTAGGGTCACTAATCAGATATCTTGTGAAAAAAACTTTGTAGACTAGTGTAATTTTCTTCTTTATGCTGTATCTCTCCTATTTCACCTTAATCAGCTTTTTTCCCAGAATGAGCTATTAAGGGGGAAATTGGTGTGGTTGTCCCAAAGAAGGAGAAAAAAATCTGCTATATGCTGGATTTGAACATGCGTTGCTGTCGATTTAAACAAAATCGTTGGAACAAATTTTGAGAAAATCGAAAAAAAACTGAAAAAGTACATCAATAAAGTACAAGTACTTTTTGACTAATTTTGTTCAAAAGCTTCGTGTCACGTCCCAGGGAGGGTGTTTAACTTAAATATAAAATTTCAACCTCCTAGCTATTTTCGTTCTTGAGATATTTTGATCACAGACACACATACAGACCTTGTCGCAAAAAAACACTTTTTTTTTTTTTTTTTTTTTTTTTTTTTGGAATGGGTGCATAAGGTCCGAAGACCTATAATGACCAATAGTCACATGCAGCCAGGAAGAAAATAAAAACAAAAGGAGAAGCATAAAGGGGAAACTCAACTGCGGGAACTGAGAAGATGCCTGTTGAGGTTAGACTTGAAAGTCTGAAGATTGTAGGTTTTGGGGAAGATAGACGCAGGGAGCTTGTTCCAATCACGGGAGGTCATGGGGACAAAGGAAGAATGAAATTGATTTGTTCTGTTAGTCGTGATCTGAACAGCATAGGGATGCTGGGAAGATGCCTCTCTTGTGTTCCGTGAATATGTTGCATTGGGTGGGATAATTGATTTTAATTCGGCAGAGCATTGACCATGGTAATACCTGTAGAAGAGAGATAGTGCAGATACTCTTCTTCTATGATCTAGTGACTGTAAGGATGCTTTTCACCTCAAAACGTATATATCCATCAAAATCTCGACATCGGATTTTTGACATGAATCCCATACTATATTAACATATATATAAAGGTAAGAGAAAGTAAAAAGGACGGATAATCAAAATATAAAGCGAGCTCAGTTGCAATTTTCACAAAAGCGCTATAATTTCGAAATGCACAAGCTATTATTAATGAAAGACAAGCAATAACGACGTCAATTAAACTTTTATATATTCATAATACGTTCACGTAGCCTATTGATGGCATTCGCTATTTTTTTTTTTTTTTCTCTTTTTTTTTTGCCCCTGAGCTAATTTATTATATGCAGCTATCAATTAATTTATTCATTTATTCACGTTCTTTTTTTTTTCAATCTTAATTCTATTATTAAGTTAATTTATCATAATTTGTTCTCATTCTTTCTTTTTTTGTTTAATTAACGACGTAATGAGTTTATTTTAAGATGATATATATTATTTTACTCCGTTTTGGTATCCCCAGAATGGGAGATTAATGATTTGGATTTACCCCTTTTTTAGACATGTAAAACGTGAAGAAATAAAAGAGTCTTAAAAATTGAAAATAAGAAATTAAGGGATCTATAATCAGACAAGGGAGGGGGGGATTACAACCCCTCCAGAGAGAGTTATTATGTTTTAGATTTAATTGAGGTGTATAGCTGATTATACAATATAAGATTCAGGAAATCCCAAATGAGCAACGCAGCTAGTCGTTTTTCTTTCAATTTTTATTTAACATAAAGTGCCAGGGCCAACGTTTCGGTCACATATAGGACCATCGTGTGACCGAAACGTTGGCCCTGGCACTTTATGTTAAATAAAAATTAGGAACCGAACGAATATTCGGTTTCGGTTACGGTTTCGGCCAAAAATCCTGGTTTCGGCCTTAGTTTTGGTTTCGGCCAAAAAGTAGCCGAAACCTGATTCGGAAAAGATGGGATGAGAATCGCATGCAAAAAAAAGGGTCAAATGATTTGCACTCGAGGGAGAAAAAAATTTAGTCTCCCTAAAAAATTAGGTAAAATGATATGAATTTTTTTAGGAAATGCAAGTTTCTGTTTCGGTTACGGTTACGGCCGAAATTAAGATCGAGGCCGAATATTCGGTTTCAGTTGAAAATCTTGTTTCGGTCGGACCCTAATAAAAATTAAAAGAAAAAACGAACGACTAGCTGCGTTGCTCATTTGGGGATTTCCTGAGCCTTATATTATGTTTTAATCATTTTATGGAAATTCTGAATCACTTTGGAACTTCAAATTGAAATAAGTGAGACAGGGGGGTATTTAAGGGGGGTGGGGCGGGGGGGAGAGCTCGACCCCCCCCTCCAACCCCGAAATTTTTCAAATCAATATACTGTAGATATACACAGGTGTATAGCCAATGAGAATAACTTTGTTTGAGCCCTCGGGGCATGGGGGAGAGGTTGGCGTGCTAACCTCGTATACCAAACGTGGGGGGTTGGGACCCCGGGCGGTCGGATGATTTTTTTTAGCCCTTTTGGTAACCAAACGCTTAAATAAGGATGCCTGGGACCCACAATATTTATATTAATAATACAGGTTATCGTCAAAGTCTTATATGGCTTAAGTTGCGGAAAGGATGGGGGTGATGGGGGTGTGGAGGGGAAAAAAGTGTGAATGTTAAAAAAATACGCAAAAATTTCCCGTAGGACATAAAAAATTCCGTCTTCCCAAAAAAATCACGAAGAGGAAAAAAATTGGCGATAAAAAATTTCCTATAGGACGGGAAAATGTAGAAATTTGAAACTTGAAAATTTTACGTCGAAAGCGAGCAATTGCAATATTCCCAAACAGTGAGCGATAATATATTTGAAGCATTTGCGAGCAAGGGGGTCCAGGAGGCGTGTGGTAAAGATATATTTATAGTAAAGTTTTGCGAATATTTAAAAAAAAAAGTGCCTTTTATGGTATTAAATTTGTGATGTGGTGATCACAACAGTTTTTTCACCCTCTCTTTAACAATAAAAAAAAAGTGTTAAAAGAGAGCAGGAGATTTTTTTTTTTGAGGTCAAGTGGCCTTTTGTCCTATTTGCTTTGATCACTCACACATTGTGACGTCACACGTTTATGAATAGCACCACTCGTTTTATGAATGGGACGTGACGTCACTTATCAGCTCTGCCTCCCGGAAGGAAGCCACTTGCGGTTAATGTCGTCAGGGTGGTGGTGGTGGTGGTGGCTATTTTAAAGTTCTCTTTGTTCCTCTCCCCCAGCATGCATTAAAAAGTGCATTTTTTTTTCCTCATTCGAGATAAAAAAAAAAAAGAATATCTTATCAATGGGAAAGAGAGATGATAAATGAGTGTGACTGCTGGTAATTTATATAAACAATGAGTAAAAATAAACCGCGTAGTAGAAAATAAATACGTAAATGTAGTATTTGTATTTACTTAAAAAAATAAATATTTCGAAATGAGGAAATTTTAGGATCAAAACATTTGAGATGTGAGGTTGCCGCTGCAGCCTTCTTAGCCTTTAGAAATACATCCCTGTATATACAGTAGAATCCCGATAATTTGTAATGCCACGGGATCGACGATTTGGGTAATAATTATCGGGAGTAAAAAAATTAAATGACGTATTAAGGGGTATCAGGCAGAGATTCTTGCCATAAATACATGCGCCCAAGAGATCCTTAAAAAAGGACCTCGGGGAGAAAAAATAAAAATCCATTCGGATAGCCAAGCAGCCTTAAAAGCGCTAAAATCATATGCCTTTACGTTTGAATGTGGGATTGTACAATTATTTATCTAAAATTTTTTAAAAAAAAAAAATTTTTAATTCCTTTAAATCGAGACTGACTTGGGAATGCCTAAATTCTGTAAAGGAGCTGGCTACACACAATAGTGTAACCCTTAAATGGGTGCCAGGACATGCAGGAATACAAGGCAATGAAGAAGCAGACCAACTAGCAAGGATGGGAGCAAATACTCCGTTCACAGGGCCCGAACCAGCCTGTGGGCTGTCGCATAAGCACCTAAGACTGGAAATCGGACGGTGGAAGGAAGACGAAAACAAAAAGCTATGGGCAAAAACCCAGGCTTAAGACAAGCGAAGAAGTTTATAACACTTCCGCAACAAAATGTAAAGAGACTTATCGCTCTAAACAGAAATGAACTAAGACTGATAAGTGGTCTTCTAACAGGACACTGTCCTTTAAAATATCATCTAATGAAGATGGGCAGAGCGGATGACGATACATGTCGCCTCTGCAATCTGACAAAAGAAACGGCGGAACACATCATGTGCGAATGTTGCGAATTTGTATGTTTATGTGATTATGCACAGTAGAAGCCTAAAATATTCACCTTCAGGACGAGTTGAAGGTCATTCGACAGATTCCCTTTTCAATTCAGCTTATTCCAGTTGCAGTGGTCAAATCTGCAAAAAGGATATCTTTAAGAATCTGTCTCACTTATCAAAAGGTAACAATGAACATACCAGTTTCTCAAGTTGATTTTTCTTTAAAGGGCCTCCACATCTCCCCTTACAGCCCTCCCTATCCTCCAAAAGAGTTCTTGGGCAAATCATGATGTTTATGGCTGATTGTAGAGTTTGATTGATGCAAGATCATTTTTAAAGATTCATTAAGATATTGAGGATCAATGATAAATTTGCCCAATTCTCATATTGCTATCAAGTTTACCAGAACGAAGCAATCGGTATTCACAGAATTCAAATATTCATTTTTATTTCTAAACAAGTTCATTGATGTTGATATTTGAATATAATTTTTCTTAATTATTTCCCTTTATTAGAGGGAATAATATGGCGACATGGTATAGTGAAAATTGAGCGAATATTTTCTTATTTTGTTTGTTTATTCTTTTTGATGTGCCACCTAAAAAAAAAATAAATTTAAAAATTAATATCAAGAAATTAGCGTGATTAAAAAAAAAAAATTAATAGGCCTACTTAAGATTTGATATTTTATTTTATTTATCAAAATAAAAATATATTTATTTATTTGAGTTGACGTTTTAGATCCGATTTATCAAAGTCACTGATTTCTTGTTATGCTTTTCCATTTATTTTATCTTGAAATTTTCATGCCACCACGGCATTAAGAATGATGAGAAATAATATTTCTAAATTTTTATAATGATGCCCTTCACTAAAAAAAAAGAAAATATTTTTCTTATATCTTTGAGTAATTATTTTGAATGGATTTGATTAAATATTTACGTACTGAAGAATTCACTTGGTTGCATTCGAAGAACGCCGAAGTGCAGCCCCCACTCCCAACCACCCATCTGAAACAAAGGAGAAAATTATAAATATTAAATAAATATTATTATTATTAAAAGTGGAATTTGAAAAAAATATTGAGAGAATTGAAAAATGAAATATATAATGAATTCTGGCTGTTATACAATTAGATTAATGATATAAAAAGAGGATGCAGCCAATAATAAAAAGCATCTATTTTGTTAACACTCTTTATTTCGGAACGTTTCGGCTATGATCAACAAAGCCATCTTCAGCCCTCCAAGCTAGCTACTATTATGACGATTTATTAACAAAACAATTATTTAATGAATGTATGTATATATTTCTAGCTTGGAGGGCTGAAGTGGGCTTTGTTGATCATAGCCGAAATGTTCCGAAATAAAGAGTGTTAACAAAATAGATGCTTTTTATTATTGGCTGCATCCTCTTTTTATATCATTGAAATATATAATAAATGGTTAGTAGTATTGTCAATGATATTTCATTAATAATCAGCTGTTTTTTTTTTCAAATTCCTTTTATATATATTAAAAATTATTTACCTTGAAGAAGTACTCGCAGAAACCCAAGTCTTCTGTCTTCAAAATCTAACCTACACCCAATCCCCTCTGTGGCTCAGTTGGCCACCTAACTCTTCAGTGGAGAGCCTCTTCTTTCTTGAGACGATCGCGAAACACGAACACTCCCGATAGACAGGTAAGTCTATATTTCAAAAAAGTTATCGATAACGGAACGGTGAAACGCGCCCACACCCAAGTAAAGTTGAAGAAGAAATGAAAATAGAAAAAACGGTGTTAGGATGCGAATCCCGGTAAGTACAAGACCGGAGTCAAGGACCTGAATGCCTCAGTAAGAGTATGGTGAGGGCCGGAATGTATAAAAAAGCTAAACAACACCTATCCTAACCAAAGAGCGCACCACTCCGCCTCTAACCTACCCTCTACTAAAACATTCAGGCCAAGAAACCAGTGGACGACCGGTTTTCGATTGAAAGATTTAGATAATCTTTCTTGCAAAAAAACGCGTTAATAGAGAATCCTCTTTTTTCTCCTGAACATCAGTCAATTAGGGAATAGACATTCTTTCTGGAAGTCCCTATCCTAACCTAACTTTGCAGTGCCCCAATCACTGCCGTCCTATTTGGAAACAATGGGGAAGAAATAACAACACCTATGCCAGTATAAGAACATCATTCCCCAATCGAAAAACATTCAGTTGATACTCAGAGGACCCTGAGGCCTTGACCCCCCCCTCCCCCCCCCTCCAAAAAAAATGAAAGCGTGAGCGCAGAAATGTTTTATCTCCCCCTAGATTCTATATAATGTAGTAAATCTAACTTAAAGGATTATGTGTATTTAACATTTAAATTAAGCTGAAAAAGAAAAAAAGATAGAAAGAGATGAAGAGATACCCCAATACACATATCCTTCCTATGACTGATAAACCTAAAAGCTAAACACTTTGTTTTGTCTCATGAAGATGATGTCCCACGGTGGATGTTTTAATTTGCATTCGTAATAGAATACAAATTTTACAAGAAAGCCTACTTACATACACACAATTTTGTTCCATTGTTATCCCACGATGTCTTCAATCGATGAATTGGGGCTCTGAAAAAAATGATTAAATTAGGGATTCTGGAATGGAGAAAGAAAATGTTAATACATCCTAATTTTATTTTTTAATCTATCTAAAATAAGTTATTGAAGTCGAATCAAAAAGAAAAATAAATTTTGAAAAAACCTAAATATATCTAGCTCTGCGCCCCGCTAATAAAAATATACAAGCCTTAGATGTACTGCAGGTCCTGGAAGCGCAGTTTGAGCCCTGAAGACAGGAGCAGCTAGCAGGTTTAGCAGAGACGTGAAGCCTGGTGATGACTCTTCTTACACTGTTTGCCATCTGAAAAATAAAAAAATAATATTATAAATAAATTTATTCAATAAAGAATTATATATATCATGTGTTGGTCCATGAGGTAATTATGAAAAACATATAACCAAGTATTTATTAATTTAAATAAGCGAAAAATGTAGGTACCGCCGGGAGTTGCACCACGGATCTTGTCGATTTACGGTCAACATGCCCTACTGTTGGACCACAGTTCGCACTCGCTTATTTAAATTATGATAGATCGCTGATTTCAGTCTACTAGAGAAACGCCGCTCAAATCAAGCGTTCAGATTTCTCCGTTACTGAGGCGCGATCTAGATGGACGTTTTGAGAAATTAACTCAATTATGCAATTACTAAATAAAGAATTATATATATCATGTGTTGGTCCATGAGGTAATTATGAAAAACATATAACCAAGTATTTATTAATTTAAATAAGCGAAAAATGTAGGTACCGCCGGGAGTTGCACCACGGATCTTGTCGATTTACGCTCAACATGCCCACTGTTGGACCACAGTTCGCACTCGCTTATTTAAATTATGATAGATCGTAGACTGAAATCAGCGATCTATCATAATTTAAATAAGCGAGTGCGAACTGTGGTCCAACAGTAGGGCATGTTGAGCGTAAATCGACAAGATCCGTGGTGCAACTCCCGGCGGTACCTACATTTTTCGCTTATTTAAATTAATAAATACTTGGTTATATGTTTTTCATAAATTTATTCTATTTAAGGTATATTTTTCAAGAAAGTTAGGGTAGAAGGATGGTTTTAAGCCCCAGTGGTCATTGATCTTCAATAATATTTTATAAAGAAAAATTGTTTAATAATACTTTATTATACTACTATATTATTATATTAGGGAAATTGATTTAATTAAAAAAAAACATGTATATCCATCAAAATCTCGACATCGAATTTTTGACATGATCGCAATACTTTCTCTCTCTATATATTTCTATATAGGGTAAGAGAAAGTAAAAATATTTGACTATCTATTTTCTTTATATAATTATTGCCTAATGTAATGTAAATGTATAGAGTGTTACATGAATAATGTACTAAATCAATTATCAAGTCAGTATTCATTCAAACCTAAATGTATGGGATCAAATTGGGATGACTTAACTTGTTGAAATTGTAAATGTATATATTTATGTAGGCCTACAAGCTTTTCTACCATGTTTGAGTGTCTGTGTTTGTGTGTGTGTAGAATTGGTAATCACTAAAAATAATAATTAAAAATAAAATATTAAATGTTTTAATGAAAAAAGCAAATGGATTTAAAATAAAATAATTGAAAAAAAAAAAAAAAAAAAATTAAAGACGAATTAATATATAATTTAAGGGAGTGCATTGAACGAAGTGGGGCGATTTATATCAAAAACTATTCATTAACAAACCAAAATAAATAAAAAAAGGGAATTAAATAAACACACTAAACGAATGATGGACCGATAAGCTTAGAGGCTCGACTTGTACTTCCCTAGAGCAGGCCTAAGTCTCTCTGCACAACTTCAATTAAACAGTAAAAATTATTCCCTATTATATTTCACAGAGATATTTTTAATTGAAATCCTAAAATGGTAAAAGTCTTGTCCTTCCTCGACGGTGACATGTTTGCCGAAGGTGAGCAAGGGACACTGGCTAGGCCCAAAGCCCGCTGAAGGCGGGTCTTGCAGCTAGTTTTATATAAAATATTTCACTTATTTAATGTCACACAAAAAGATGAACTCCAGGCTTTGAAAATTACTGATTTTAATATGAAATTAAGAAGTGAAATAGAATTTATTTTTTCAATTTAAAAAAAAAATTTAATTACTAATTATGATAGAAAAGCATGGGGTGGGGAGGAGGAGAGAGAAAAAGAGAACGGACTTCATATGATTAAAGAAAAACATGTTAATAATAGTGAATTAATAAAGAATATTTGTTTTTAAATTTTATCTATTAAAAAAAATAATATTTTAGTTTATTAAATGGGGGTGATTTACACCCTCTCACTCCCTGGGTGTCATACTTTATCAGAATGTTATAATTACAAATTGGATAATATTATGAGTTTATTAAAAAAAGGAAAAAAAATGTAAATATACTATTATTGCAAAATTGCGATCATGTCAAAAATTCGACGTCGAGGATATATACTCGTTTTGAGGGTCCCTAATTTCAAAAAAAAAAAAGTGGGTCCCTCAAAATGCTCAGTAGGGATGTTTGTTTGTTCAAATCTATTTCGACACAAAAAAAATCTGGCA